>VXBN01009199.1:176702-205061 GCA_013397395.1 Sinosuthora webbiana
TGATTTTTTATTTTGGAATTCAATTTCTTAACAAGTTCCACATGTTAAATTATCTCTTGTCCACTTTTACACTTCCTTTACCCTCAGAAATAGAAGGGCTGTGCTGGATGAAACATAGTTGGTGTAGTATCCTGACAACACCAGAAGACTAGGAATAGCTATGCAATAGGAAATTTAGAGACTTGCTAATTCCTTTCTGGTGGAAGCTGGATAATACCTGGGGCAGGAGAGTTTGTCTCTTCCAGAACTCCTAGTCCCTTGTCCAGCGTTAGATACAGAGTAATTTTTATCCCAGTGCACAGCAATATGGAAAAACAACTGTAGTCGCTGCAGTTACCTGCAGTGCAATCCTGCTTTATCAAGTTACATGTTATCAAAATGACTCGTTGACCAAAAGGTTGTTAGATCTTGCCATGCAGTTGGAGGAGAAAAGTTGTTGAGAGGTTTTTTCCCCCCTCCCCAAATCCACTCTTGTGCTGGCTGCAAGATAAAGAACCCCCTAAACTACTCAAACTTATCCCAGGTAGGAATCCTTTTCCCTGCTTCTCTCAGAGCTGTCATCTCGCAAGTTTTGAGCAGGAATCATGGCCAAGACAGCCTCAGCTCCTTCTTGGGGGATTCCCAACCCTAAACACAGGGTATCCCTTCTTCTCTGATGATTCCCATTGAGCACTGTAGCAGCCTCTGTAATGATTAAGCCTCTCCCCAGTAAAATATTGTGCTTCCATTATCATGGCACCATTAGCTAACCACCAGGGACAGGATCCTGTGAGGAGATGGGGCTCTGGCCTCATTCTCTTCACACTGATGCTCATATGGAATTTGCTGGGAGGAGGCTTTTGGCGGCTGTGGAAATGCCGGGGGGAGCGCAGCACCGTCCTCAAGGCCCTTTGAAAGCGCGCCATGGTCAGAGCACACCGGGCAGATCAGCACGACAGACCAGATGTGTGTTTTGCAAATTAATGAAATGCCTTTTGAAATGCTTTTAAGTAAATGAGAGTTAAATTCACCCTAATTGCATTAACCTCTGTGGAGGGCAGTATCCATTCAGGGTCGCGTCCGCCTGGGTTTCAGGCGCGTTCGGCACCTTGCAAGCCAGGCTCCTCTGTATGCAGAGAAGGAAGGGTGGATACAGGGGTGCCTGAGCAGAGCCTAGGTCCCTTCAGGTGTGGAGGGACAGTTCTGGGCACCCACTGGAGGAAATGGGAGGTCATCCTTTGCCTCCCAGCAGATCTGAGTCTTGTGGGAGCAGAGCAGGTGCTGGGGTTAGCCCTATGAGATGCTCAGTGTGCTGCTGTGGGCAGGGGTAGGGGTGGAAGGTGAGAACATGGACTGGGCAGTGCTGGGCATCCTCCAGGAGCCAGCACCTGCAGACTTCATGGGAACTGGGAGGCAGGCAGGGACACGGGGAGAGTGAGGGCGAAGTGCTAGACAGCTTCTCCATCACCAGGGCCGCCGCTTTCATCTCCGTCGTGGTCCGCTCTCTTTTTTCAGATGGCACTTTGACAGAAGATTAATTCAAGTCAGCTGCT
Source organism: Sinosuthora webbiana (assembly GCA_013397395.1). Taxonomy (NCBI): domain Eukaryota; kingdom Metazoa; phylum Chordata; class Aves; order Passeriformes; family Sylviidae; genus Sinosuthora; species Sinosuthora webbiana. Next base: position 178,235 of record VXBN01009199.1, read on the forward strand.
GAAAATAATTATTGCATTATGGGAGCAGTAATCATTATTTAGAACATGATTAAATATGTCTGCGTCTATTGACTCTGCCTATGATTTATGTATTTGTTTAGTCAATAGTCTAATGTAAATGATGTAATTAATTATAGATGGTGGTGTCAGGTCATTGGTAAAAACAATCTGATGAGAACAAGGGCTCTGTTTTTTCCTGACAGATGCAGAGGGAGGGCGGGAGGGACGGGCAGAGTTGAGGGAATTCCAGGGGAACTTTTTCATGTGTGAATGGCGGCTGGGATCTCAATTTGCATGTTGTCTTTCTCTTGTTCAGCATTCGTTTAGAAATTGAAATAACTTGTTAAGCAAAGGGGAAGGGAACACATGATTGCAAAGAGGACACCTGGGAGTAGTGACGGCGCACAGCTAAAGAGCCAGCTGCTCCCTAACACGAGAGAGCGTGCCACTATCATTTACCGCTTCATAAAATTAAGTGTTTTCCAAATTAAATCAGTAGGCAGCATGCAGGAAGACCTACTATCTCTAATAACAATTTTTCAATCAATATCGGGGGCCCGGCTGATCTGGAATCAGAGCGGAGGAGTCTGGGATTGGCTTGGGGGGAGCAGGGAGACAAGGAGAGGAGGAGGTTGGGGGGGATGCTCAAGTACCGCAGCTTTCAATCAAAGCAAAAGCTAAAAAAAATATATATGCATGGTGGATTCTCCATCACTGTGAGTCTATTCCCCATAGATTTTTCTCTTAACTGATAATTCGGTCAGTCACATTCCTCAGAGGGAGGTCATGGGTCACCCCAGCCCCTGTCAGGCCTCAGAGAAACCATTTCCATTTTAATGCCACAGCTATAATCTATCAAAGATGTGATGTACAAGATACAATGAATTTAAGTGGTCTTCATATATCACTGAGCTTTCATGCCTTCACCTGGGTAATAGTCTGAATTACTCTCCCTACCTCACAATCTGTCACCCCCAGTAAAATAACTGCCACACGGGTGTTAATGGCAGGTTTGTCCAAATTGGGGCCGTGGTAGCCCGAGGCATTACACATCATAAACTTTAGCATTCAGTGCTTAGCCTGGCGGTGTCAGCAATTGAAAATTATTCTGTAAATACTTCCGAGGCGCTGCTCTGCTCATGTTTTTATTTATGGCAGCTAAAACAAGCAGAGGGGGACAGCGCAGAGCACAGCTGCTGGTGCCACTGCACACCTCCCCACACAGACAGCTGTGACAAAGCTCTGGCTACCCAACACTGTGGAAATTTTGCAGCAGCAACCCACTGGTGGACCTAGACATAGGTAGGCTGTTAGTTTCTGCAGCAGTTAGACCACAGCAAGGTGAGGTTATTTATCAGTATCCAGTGGCAGAGTTGTCTGTGTCCATACCAGCTAATGCCTAAATTTGATTGTCCTTCCATTACAAAACACTTTGAGGGCATTCTTGGAGCTCCTGGGTTGCCCAGCCTCACTCATGACCACGCAGAAAGTCGTGAGGCCAAAATCCATTCTTGTGTTCTCGGGTCTCAGGCAGGTCTCCTGAGTCACAGCTATGGTAATGATTGTAATTGCTGGTGTAATTATGTCTGTAGGAATATGGATTTCTTGCTTTCCTTTAAATGAGCTCCTGCACTAAAGCATGGTTCCAGCTAAGCAAGCTTCTCTCCCTACCTCTGGCTGCACGAGGACTGTTTGCTTGAGCACTGAGTGACACCTACTCGCTGACAATAAATTACATTTTAAAAAATTAATCTATCCCATTAAATCATATGAGGCCAAGCTAGGCCTATAAATCAGAGCACTTGTGGAGGAAGGAGTGGGAGAGGAGGTCTGAAAAAGCAGAGAGTCTTAGAGAGGCCTTCCAAAGTTGTCTGCTGCTAAAGCCATCCTGCAGTGAAGGCTTAGGTGATGCTTCATTTGGAAACATTTAGAGACGAGGCCAGCAAAGTCCTTAGGGATGGGTAGGGGGAGTGCAGGGCCCTGACAGCTGGGGAAATGCCTCTGCCCTGTCTCTGTGCAAACACTGCACTTGACTCACCTCCACAGTGAAGCCTGGGCCAGGCACAAGCCCCGTAACAGGAGAGCATCCACTTTGGAGGATGCACGTATGGATTTTTTATCTTGCTTTGTTGCTCTCTTTTGTATGAAGCTCAGAAAGTAGTGTTAGGTATGTCAATGAATGCAGTGATGCTCTCACCTCGTCTGTACTCTGAATATGGACTGTTCTCCTATGACATGCTTGGGTGCTGTGTAGAACTAGAAGGATCATTTCCCACTTGAGTTATTTTCTTTTTGTAAATTAAAATAACATTGCTGTTGGTGGATAATCTGCCATGAATTCCTGATGTAGTTATGTCAAATCCTATTTATCCCTATGGCAGATGTAGCTGGTTTGGTACATGCAGTTAGTAATAGACTTCCTTTAAATTCCAGCTCTTGCCCATAGGTTTATTGTGGCATTTGTTGTATTGTTGTTGTATTCTTTATTGTGGTATTGTTGTACAAATAGCAGGTTAAAAGCTTTTTGTGTTTTCTTGGTAGCTGTTGTCTTCAGTTTGAGATTGTGACCAAAGTCTCCCACACCCTGGCAAACACAAAACCCAGCTGAGGTGCTCCAGGTGGTTTGTGAAGGTTGTGCCTGCAGTAAATACCCAGGTTGACAAAGGCAACGTGCGCAGTGATAAAGTGCAAAACTCCCAGGCAAACTTTTTCCTGTGGGAAAAACCCCTTACCTTGTAAAAACCAGCACAATGAGCACGGTTCTTCTTTGACCCCAGTGTTTGCTCACTTCAGAAGGCACAAAGCTCTCCTCAACCTTTCAGGGTCAGATCGGGCAATAAAAACCTGACTACTCACTGGGGTTTCAGCCCTGCTCCTTGTGCTTGTTGCAGCCCTACAACCTATTTCCTACTATCCTGGTGTTAATGCAGCTCAGAAGATATGTATGAAGTTTTATATTGTCCCAGATATTTCCAGAATATTTTTCGAGGGGTATAAAATGCCCCACTGTGTCCTATAACATAGCACAGCCTTAAGTGCAACACCAAAGATGTGTCTAAGCAAAAGATATTTTTAATGATCTTTCTAAAGGAAGAAAACAATTATATTCTTTAGCTGCCCTAGTTGAAATATATGCTTGATTTTTTTAAGCACATCTTGGAGTACTTTCCTAAATCAGGATCTTGATTTCTAGCATTGGATATAATTTAAAATAAATCAGACTCTTTTCTCTTTTGACATATTATGCTGATCTATGGCTTGGCTTTCATTTTGTCCTGTTAAATAGAAACCCACTTCATCATGAAATATATCCCTCATACTTCTCCTACATAGTGAGAAAAAAACATTGATAAAAATCAAGTGCCAGCCATTTCTCAAAAGCTTCCTACAGGTCTCAGGGAAGGAGAAGGAAAACAAATGCTGTGCAAGTGCTACCAGTTCAGCTTTAAGATGACTAGAGGAAGGGGTAGATGGGAGTGAACATTGGAGGGGACAGATTTTGGCAAGCTGTGCCTCTGGCTGTCTTACATCCAGCTTCTAGTAGACCACAGAAAAAAAATCATTTGACTTCAGTTTAGGTGGAGATGAAATAAAGCTGGTGTCTCTCATGTATAACCATATTGTTTTGTCTTCAGACAAAATGCTACACTCCCCCAGCACTCCCCCTGAGAGGGCAGTGGGCTTTTTAAAATAGTCTCTTGTTGCAGTACTTAAAATTTCCCACAGAATTTCAGGTACAACTTGTTTCTTTGGCAGTTTTTAGGAAATAGGGTTAAGTCAGCTTTAGTCAAGGTATGAGGCAGGATACCATGGGCTAAGAGTGGGAATATTACAGCAAACCAGAGCTGTCTGTCTGTGTCCTCTCCAAATCTGCTGCAGTTGGCCCCTGTCTAATCCTTATGCATCCCAAACATTGGATTTTTAGACACTGAAATTTGCTGCCCGCTGTGCAACAGAGGAGAGCTGTTTGAGCTAAAGAACAATATTGGCAGAAGAACAAATGGCTTTGAACTGACTGTGAATAAATTTAAGCAATTGCATTATTTCTAGCCAGCAGAGGAGCCAAGCTCTGGAAGAGACTTCTTATAGGAAAAGAAGGGACTGAGCCCTGGCCAGCTTTAAGATGAAGCTTGATGGCTTTATGAAGATAATTATATGACAGAGTCCTCCATATCCCTCTGAATAACTGCAGGCTGGGTTCCTGGACCCGGCTGCCTCTTGCAGCCTGAAGCACACCCACAGGGAAAATTGATGGGGTGTGTAGGTGAGGTGTGACATTCCTGTTGGTACTCCCAAGGGATTTCATAGGAGGGCTGTGGGAAAGCCCTATTTTCTGTCAGTCCTGCTTTCCTTTCCTCCTTTCTTGCTCAGGAGATGAGCCTTATGGATTCTTTGGAGATACCTTGCATGTAGCTGCACAAATAGATGGGTCATGGCTTGTGGACAGGGTCCTGTTAATCCAGGACTCTCAACTCTGTCTTCCCCGGCAGACAGGGAGATGTACTGGCCATGCAAAGTGACCCTGACACTGTGATTTCTGAGGCAAAAGCCTCTGGGACCCCTTCTCACAGCAACCAAAAACTCTGACAGGGCTGCCAGAGGTCCTCACCCAGGCTCCTATCCCATCTGACTGGGCTTGTACCATCAGAGACACAGTTTGCACCTCTGGGATTCTAGCTTCAAGTCAAAGTAGCATTATTCCCTTGTCTTCCTTCATCCCAGCCTTTTTCATTGGGTGAACAATGTCACTTGAACTTCCTGAAAGAATGACAACCACACTTAGAGCAGCAGTTTGTAGTTTGGGCTTGCATTTGCACTTCAGTGCCTGGAGGCTGATGGGCCCCTGCTGCCATCACTGGTAGAAATCATCAAGGATCAGACAGTGCCTTCATTTTCATCCCTAAGTATGGGAATTGTGCTAACTTGGGAGAGGTCCATGGGGCACCATCACTACAGGGAGTGAATAAAAAGTTGCCCTGAGGTATCAAGCACCCCAAATTCCAGGTTTCAGCATTGTATCTCAGCTAGGAAGGATGTTGTCTGCTTTGTTACCTCGCAGGTGCTACAAGTCCTGCTCCTCATCCCAAAAGTTGTTTCACAGTGTGTGTACAGGACTGTGGGGCTCCAAGGCCCCTTGTTTTATAAAAGATCAATGCACACTGGGAGCTTCCCCTTTGCCTTCTGCCAGCCTGGCTCTGCCAAGATGCATCAGCACCACGGAGGAAGCCTGGGAGAGATCAGAAATGATGAGTCAGCAAAAATATAAGTAAAAAATAAAAGTATGAAAAAATTAGACCAAGCTGCTGATAAAGACACAAATTTAATTTTCCCCAAGTAAAGGACATTTTTGTTTGGAGTTTAGTACTTTGATGGGGTGCAGATATACAGCATATAGGCTCTTTTCCAGATTTTCACTCCCAGTTCAGATGAGATTTGCCCATAAAGCTCCAGTAATATTTTTCTTCTAGTAGTGACACTTAACAAAATAATTAGGCAATTAATTGCTTAAGTCCACAAGGAGGAGTAATTATTTCTTTTACTTAAAACATACAAAAAGCTGTGTCATTTATTGATAGAGAGTCACATAATATTCCATGGCAGAACAGCCCTCTGGAGACATTCCTCTATATGCTGCAAATGCATTTTGAGAATAATAAACAAAACTCAGCTAAATCTTTAATAGGCTCATTCCTGTATTCAAAAAATACTACCATTCATTAGAATTATTTATTGTTTATCAGTGCACAGACAACCACAGCCCAGCAAGAACCACTCAGCCTGTACCCTGAGGAATTTACAGCTGCAAACTCTGTTCTCATACCAATACCTGCACAGCTGAACTCACAGGAGCTCTGATTCAGCAAAGGGCATGAGTGTGTGCCTGCCTTTAGGGAGGGCAGCACGCTCCCAGAAGCCCAAGCACATATTTCAAGAAGCTTGCTCAGTCCAAGCCTTCGGTGCTTCTTCCCCTGATACAGATGAGAAAATATGTGGACACCAGGTCTCCCAGCCAGCAAAAGTGGTAACAGGTGCCTCACTATTTTAATGCAGAGCTTTAATTACAGTATTAATGCTCATTTTCAGACCAAGAGCTTGGCAAAGGTGAAAGTGGTGCCAGTGCTGTTGGTTTGCTTATTTTCAAATACTACCTCTGACTGCTGAATAGAGTCGGGTGTGAGGTTTTCATTTATGCATTATACAGCAGGTGCTATCCTGGTTTTGTTGTCGCAAGTAGATGGACATAAATTCCTTGTAAACTACACATACCAATTTAAAGCCCTTGTAAGATTTAGTGTTATGTTTCACGGGTAGATTCTCTGGGGTTTGCTGCTTAATTCAGTCTATATGGTCTTTAACCTAGCAGCAGCCAAGGATCAAATCTTTTGGGTTAAGGTACTGCTGTTATCAATATATTCAAGATACTGACTGTATTGATGTGCAAGATCAAGTGAAAACAATCTGCATTCTCAAAAAACTTGGACTTTTCACTTCCCAGAAAAGGAGAAATACCATCACTGTGGACTTGCCTGTATTCCTGTAGTACCAATGCACATGAAAGAGAGAAACAAAACTCCAAATTCCCAACTGGTGGCAAATCTGAATATTAGGGCTGGGTGGAACAGGCACTGGGTGGAAGCATTGCTCCTGAGCTGTGTGGCTAGCAGGCTTGGAAGCAATTTAATTATGGGCTGGTTTTTGCTTTGCAAGAAAACCACCAGAAAGCCCAATGTTGTCATAACACACTGCAGCAATGTTCTTTGCGTGCTCCATTTTCTTATTTAATTTTGAAATTAAACTTTTAGTTTAGGGGGGGTTTATTCTATTTCAACATGCTTTTACAGTAAGACACTGAGCTTTTAAAATGCAAGTTGGAATGTTACTTGGCAAGTTGATGTCAGTTTGTCAGAAATGAAACGTTTTAAGTAGATCATCCTAAAAATCATTATTCTGGAGCTTTATTTTGCAAAGAATTTGGCAGCACTTCCTCCTCTGTGAAGCTAAACCAAATATTGAAACCGCAGAGCCTTTGCAAAGTGTACATCTGTCTCCGTACTACTCCGACAGATACACAGCTATTCTTTTTCCTTTCTTCCCAGATAAAGAGGAGTTTTATTTTAAACACGGGTTTTTTAATGCCTGAGAAAATAGGGCAGTCACAGAACCATGGCTTTAAACAAACTTTATTTGGGCGCTTGACTGACTGGCAATTGTGGGCAATCATTTTAGCTGTCACAAGGCCCAGAGAAATGTGGGAGAGCTCTTCCATGAAATGTTTATATTTCATAAACAAAATGATGTGCTTAACAGTCAGAGTGATGGGAGGGTTCCGGCTAATGCATTTTCCAATGTGTGAGGCAGATTATTAATGCGCTCCAGTAGCTGTTAATTTCAGTTTGCCGGAATGATTTATGGGGAGGTAAAGGAGAGAGACATAATCTAATTGAGATCAGAATCACTGTTCTAGTAGAGGAGCACCAGCATGCACCCCGGCCACAGCAGAATGATTAATATCTAATAAGCAAATAATCCGTTAAATTATTATAAACATTACTTTTGACAACTCTTTTGTTGCCGGGGGAGAAGGCAAAACAAGCAAGGAAGGCTAACAAAACCCCGGGTAAATTTTGCAGGTGTTTCTCTTCCGCTGCATACAGATAAAGGTTTGGTGCTGAGGGAGAAGAAAACCCCAGGTTAGGAGGGAGCATGCTCCCTGATCGGCTGTAAATCAGTGGGGGAAGCTCTAATATGAGCAACAATTGAACGATCAGAAGGAAATCCGTCTTGCAGAGGAAGAGAGAGGCAGGGAAAACTCCCACGTTGTCGGCACGACCTGCGGCTCAGCTCGCAGCCGGCAGCCCCGTGGTCATTCCTGCCCTCGTTAGTGTGTCCTGCCTGTGGCCCTGCTTGCACTGCCCTTTGTCCCATCCAGGAGCGCTCAGCGTCTCTTTATGGCATCCTCCCAAAAAAAAGGGGCTGATGGCCGTGCTGATGTCCCTCCTCCCCAGTGCCCCGCCGTCATTTTTGCATTTGTCGGTGGTTTTGCATTTAGTTTTCCTTGCCCAGCAGGGGACTTGGATTTAGTTCTTTGCCAGAAGCTCACAGGGAGCCACCATAAATAATTTTGGCTGTTGGTGGTGTTTCTGTGGGTATGTGTGGGCATCAAAATCATGTCAAAAAATAATCCAAGGGAGCCCGAAGAATGTGATACAGAGCAACACAAAGCTTTAGGCAAAATACCTCTCTCCTTAGTTTTTCTTCCAGGAGTATGTGCAGGAGTAAATATTGTAGGCAAAATATGCACCAGGCCTTCCTTCAGTTTCCCTGTGCTGTAGGGTATTAAAAGTGTATTTCGAATTAGTTAAAACCAAAGGGACTTTATTTTTCATCAGATGATAAATGTTCCATCAAAACTCTTGTGTGGTTGAGCAGGATGTTTTTCTTGACCAAAAATTAGATACTTCATTCATTATCAGGGTTTTTTTTAAATCAAATTAAATATGTTTTAAAGAAATAAATGCTTCCAACAAAAAAGAATGTGAGCACATTGAAAATATTAAGCAAATATTAGCCTTTTTTTTTTTTTTTTCTGTGAGTGTGAGGATGTACATTGATTTCAATAAGATTTACCTTTACTTGGATATCTTTGCCTTTTTTCCTTCATCCCACCCCACTTTCCTGTGACCTGGTCAAGAGAGTTTAGTTCTGGAGAGCAAGTGAATGAAGCTGCAAACCTGCTGCCAGAGCTGCAGGCTCTGCTCTCCAATACACAGGGCAAACCCTGGGAGGAGCAGAGGGGGATCCAGCGTGTGCATAGTTGAAATTTGTGAAGTGTTTTTCTCTCCTTCATATGATGGGGTGGTTTTGGCAAACCAGGTATCCCAAGATTGTGCAGCTGGCAGCAAACAGCCTTGTGCTACTGTGAATTGTCATTGTCTCTCCACAGAAAAGTGGCAGTTCAGTCACTGCAAGAGTTATCCAAAAGGGCCACACGTCCTACCTGAGGTTGGGCTTCTGAGAGGACGCAGTCTTGCGTCTCTTGTTTGTTTAAATAATACAAAATCCCCAAAATAATGTCTGGAGTAAGAACAGTGAAGAACCTAAAGCAGTAAAAGAGCAAGTAGGATGATTCCAGTACCAGAAAAAAGTCACCAAATAAAGGATAACAACATAAATATCAAAACATTGGCTTTTGGCTCATACTTCTCTGAACAAAAGTCTGCTTTACATTAATGAGATGAGTAAGAGCTACAGGCTTTGAACTGGCATACAGGAATTCTTGATTTGAGTCGTTGTTATTAATCTCATTTGCAAGGAAGTTCCTTTCCTTTGTTATTAACCCCATTCTCACTGTTAATGTTTATAAAATAATCATTATTATGATTAATGATTGATGATTATAAAATCATCATCATTATTATTATAAATAAGCCTTTCAACTAGCTGAGAGAGACACAACCACGGGTTCCTTCATTTTCTTACTCAAAGGGAAGCCTTTCTGAGATGAACTCAGGAAGGTGATCCAGCATCCATTGGATGCAGCAAGGAATCTCCTGTTGGTGCAGCACCTCTGCTGTCNTTGATTCAGCATCCATTGGATGTGTGTAGGCATCAAAAGGCAGAAAGGAATCTCTTGTTGGTGCAGCACCTCTGCTGTCTACTGTGCCCCAAACCAAGCACCGCTGAAGAGGGCAACAGAAGGATTTTAAAGGGTCTTTTCAGACCTTGTTTCTCTGTTCAGCTTCTGTATCTTGACAGAAACCTTTCATGGCAATGAAAGATAATTTCTTCTCCTGTTCTTACACTCTGGCAAGCAGAAGTGGGGCTGATTTTTTTAGAGCTGTAGGTCAAAGCAGAAAGATACAGATCCAGCTGTGTTCCTTCCCATTCTTAGACCCTGCAGCCTAAGAGGCTGTCCTATAATGGTGCTCTTACCTAGAGGCTGACACTGTAAGCATGGGATTAGTGAGCAAGCAGCAGCTTTTGTCATCAAATCAGACTGACACAAAGTCCACAAAAGTCAGAGAAGAAATTGGCTCTCCACATTGCCTCAAGTTTTAAACTCTTTAATGAGCAATGCTGTTAAACATGCAAAAAATAACAACATAAATGGCAAGAACATGCATTTTCTCCCCGAAATAGCAGTGGCATTCGTGTGTAGCCAGGCACCAGAGAGGTTATTTAAAATCCTACCCTGTTCTCTGTGGGTTAATTCAGCCTGTGACCCAGTGTGCTGCTCATCCTAATATTAACTCTGAGAATCTTTCCTTTTCGTCATGGGGACTCTCTGTTTGTTATTGTGGCTGTTGCACTTGGCTCTGCTGGCTGTCCCACAGCCTCGCTGGATCCATGTACACACCCAGCCACCCCTCCCCAGAGCCAAGGGGATCTGCAGGGCTCCTTCTGCTTCACTTTTAGGCTCCTGCCTAGACTGAACTGAAGGCAGCCTGCCTGCAGACAAGCTAGCTAACATCCCCGGGTTCCAAACGTAGCTGGGGTGAGATGTGAAGCACAGACACTGATCCAAACATCCTGCAAGACTTACAGCAGCTTTGAGTCTACAACATAAGGCTAAAAAATCTTCAGGTGCTCCTTAGTCCTCCTTGGCAGGATTTCAGCTTCTTCTCAACCCACCCTCAGAAATATCCATGTGAAGAAGTTGTTTGAACCACTGGCTGCTTCAGGGAACACCAAAGCCTGGCTTTGATGTGCTCCTGTGCATGACAGGACCTTCATTGAGGCACAGGCATCTTGTATTTCACGTTAAAAATCCTGGAAGGCAAAGTTGCACAGGAACAGGCTACAGTGTGTGTTAGGTCACTTGGGATCATTAGGTTTTCTTTGCCAGCTCCTAAGACTCTGCCAGGTTTCATTTCCAAGGTGTCAGATGTTGGCATTCTGTCCTGCAAAATGTGCATTCTTCTCTTATCTTCTTTCCAATATTCCCCACAGCGTATCTGACACCAGGAAAAAGAATGTGAGAAGTAATGGTCACCCTTTAGGTTATCAGGCCTGGGAACAGAGGCCGGTTTATTTGCAGTGCAAGCATTTAACTTCCTAGTGCTTCAGAGAGGCTGAGAAAAGCAGGTTCAAAACATACAGAAAGTATTAGTTCGTGACCCTCTAGGATGAATTCTTGATATGACAACACGTGGAAATAATGTCCATACTTTAGCTTCAAGGGTATCAGCAAATTAAATACTGTTTAATATCTGACCCAATATATTGAGAAAGGCTCTGTCAATAAATTAGTCCATTGGCTGTGGAGCCAAGCTGTACTGCAGGGAATTATTTCATGGCACCTAGACAATAAGTAACATTTAAACTGAAGCAGTAGAAAGTTTTAACTCAGTAACCTAGAAATTTTGAAAGAAATGTTTGTTGGATTTGGCTTATTTTAGGAGCAAAGTTGGACAGAAATGTACAGACTTAACAGTACCATTTCTGATTTGGCCTGGGGAAAATACCTGTGCCTATGTTAAGGATAATGTGTCCCATAAAAGTCATTCTTTCAGTAAGACATAAAACTCGTGGTGGTGTGCATCAGCACCTAACTTCACTTTCAGATCATTAGGGTCTCCACAAACTTTAGTGGAAGCTGGGTTTGACCTTTGAAACACAGAAATACAGTTTCTAGAAGTATAATTCTTCTTATCCTGAAACTGTTCCCATTGTAAATTATGGGGCTAACAGCTGGCTCCCAATGAAGCCAACTATTAATTAATTGTATGTTCACTACCCTGCCTTGTGTAAATCAATATGAGAAATAAGCAGTCTCCTACTATACAGCACAGACACTCTACACAAGGAAGTAATTTAGGGTGGATGTCAGCTTGCTTAGAAAGGCTTCTTTACTGCAAACAAGACAACAAAAAACCCTTACTCTAGGGAAAGCTTTCTCTAGTTCCTGTTGGTGCCGACGGAAAAATCCTGTGGCTCTAGCAGTGAAACACAACCAGTGCCAACATTCTTGCATCAATATTGGTATCAAGATAAATTATTGGCCAAACAAGCTGATTTTGCCAGCAATGACACTATGGATGATGTGCTACATGACCAGATTGTACCCTTGAATCAAGGGTGTACATTTTCAAGGATTTTATATTCTGAGGGGAATAATTTGGAATCACTTTGCTGTTCACATTATGCCAGTAAAGTTAGTGGGATTATTTCAGTTTTCACCCCATGTGCCTCAGGCTGGGGCATAGCACGCTTCATGCTTCACTTTGTGCTAGAAAGCTTGAAGAATTGCCTCAGTTGTCTGGTAGGGCTTGTGAGTCAAAATCACTGGCCCTGCTGAGAGCTGTCCAACAAAGTGCTGAGCATTCATTCCTGGGTGTGATTTGGTTACTTCTCACCTGCACTGGCAGGGAGACAACTGTCCCTTAAGTGAGCAGCAAAAACTATATTTCAGCTTCTTTCCTGAATGAGGGAAAAAAAAGAAGTCACAATACTGGTTGTGTTTCTTTGGCTCTTTTCTGGGAGTGTTGCCTGGAGTAAGAGTTTGGAAAACTAAGAGTAATGTGGACCCATTACTAAATGGTGGAGGGGGGACCCTGATAAGAGAGGACACACAGGAGGCAAAGTTGGTGAACACTTTTCTTTGTATCAGCCTTCACTGACAAGACCAGCCCTCAGCAGTCTCTGACCCAGGAGACTGGGGAAAGGGGAATATTGGAAGGAAGACTTTCCCTTGGCCAGGAAGAATTGGGTTAAAGAACACCTACATAAATTTGGCATCCACATGGATGGGTCCTGATGGGATGCATGCACAAGTGCTGTGAGAGCTGATGGACACCACAGTGATTGCTCACAATCATCTCTGGTGATCAGGAGTGGTGCCTGAGGAAGAAAGAAAATGTCACTCCAGTTGTCAAAAAGGGCTAGAAGCTGGACCCAGGGAACTACTGGCCAGTCAGTCTCACCTCAGTCCCTAGGAAAATGATGGAACAGTTCATTCTGGAGGCCATCTCTATCCACATGAATGACAAGAAGGGGATTGGGGTAGTTAGCATGGATTCATTGAAGATAAATCACTCTTGACCAACCTGATTGCCTTCTGTGATGAAACAGCTGCCTGCACAGACAAGGGGACAGCAGCTGGCATTGTCCAACTCAGCTTCATCAAGGCTTTTGACACCATCTCTCACAACATTCTCACAGGCAAACTAAGGAAGTGTGGGCTGGATGAGTGGACAGTCAGGTGGATTGAGCTGAATGAGAGATCTCAGAGGGTCATAATCAGTGGCACGGGGTCTAGTTAGAGGCCTGTCCATAGTGGTGTCCTCAAAGGTTCAATACTGGGCTCAGTATTGTTTAACCTGCTCACCAATGACTTGGATGAGGGTGCAGAGGCCTCCTCAGCAAGTTCACTGGTGACACAAAGCTGGGAGGAGTGACTGATACCTCAGAGGGCTGTGCAGCCCTTCCAAAGGGCCTCGGCAGTTTGGAGAGATGGGCAGAGAGGAACCGTCTGAAATTCAACAAAGGCAAGTGCAGGGTCCTGCTCCTGGCACCAGCACAGGCTGGGGGTCAACCTCTTGAGAAGCAACTCTGTGGAGAAGGAATTAGGGGTGCTGGTGGACAACAGGCTTTCCGTGAGCCAGCAGTGAGTCTTTGTACCCAAGAAAGTCAACGGGGAACAGAGGGAGAAACATTGTCAGCAGGCTCCACTCAGCCCTGGTGAGGCACATCCGGAGTGCTGTGTCCAGTCCTGGGCTCCTCAGGACAGGAGAGACAGGGAGATCCTGGATGGGGTCCAGTGGAGAGCAAGAAAGATGATCAAGGCTGTGCCTGTTCAGCCTTGAGAGGAGATGACTGAGAGGGCACCTCATCAGTGTCTGTCAGTGTCTGAAGGAAGGATGGCAGGAGGATGGACCGGGATCTGTTCGGTGGTGCTGGGCAGCAGGACAAGAAGCAATGGGCAGAAACTGATGCACAGCAAGTTCCACCTGAACATGAGGAAGAACTTCTTTACTGTGCAGGGACTGGGACTTAGCACTGGAACAGGTCGTCCAGAGAGGATGTGGACATGAATATCTCACTGGAGATACTCAAGGACCATCATCAAGGACCATCTGGATGCAATCCTGTGCCATGTGCTCTGGCATGACCTTGCTTGAGCAGGGAGGTTGGACCACTGTGGTCCCTTCCAAACCTAACCATTCTGTGACTCTGTGATTCTGAGTGGACCCTGGAGGTCAGACCCCTTTCCCATGCCTATTCCACTCTGGGGCCCAGCAGTGGGGCTTGCTGCCCTGCCCTGTCCTCAGGGACATGTGGTGATCTCACAAACTGACTCCCTCTTTTCCCTAAATTGAACTCACAACCCCCATGTAAAACCTCGGAGAGCTAATGCTCAGGAGTCAACAGTTATTTCCATCAGCTAGAACCTGCCCAATCCACTTTGTCCCTTCAAGGAGAAGGAAAATATGAGAAAACTATCAAGTTTTAAGTGAAGCATTGTGAAGTAGTGGAGCATAACTGCACAAACCTTGTTTTCAGCAGTAGATTGGATTATCTGTATATTGTACCATAAATGGGTTAGAAGTACAAGCAGGAGATGCCCTGATGTTTTTTCATATCATTCTTCTGCCTTTTTTTTTTTTCCTGTAAATCTTGTGTCAGGAAATCTTTGACAAACATTATTTCCATACTTAAATTGAGAAATGAATTGAAACTAGCAAAAGAAAAGGGGAAGAGAATATATTCTATAGCTGTGCCTTTTAAATTGCTTTATCCATTGATAGTTTTGTCCCATACAAAATGCAATTTCAACAATACAGAAAGCGCAGCCTGAAAACTGAGCTCTAATTAAATCAGTAATGTTTCATTATTTCATGTGAACAATGTGAGTCTAAAGTGATCTTTCCACAGAAAAATTAAATCAAGTTCCATGTGAAAGTCTGCCATTTCAAATATATTTAATATCCTGTGTTCCTAAGAGGTTTGGGTTGCACAGAGGAGGACTGTGTGCTGTGAGAAAACTTCCCCAGAAGCAGCATTCCCATCTCATCAGTGCCCACTGTAGAGCAGGGGAGCTCCTCAGGTTTTCCAAATGTGGTACCAGAGTAATATCCCATGGATACAGGAGTGACTTCCGTGTAAGAGATGCAACTGCAGCCCGTGCTAAATTAACAAATAGGTCTCTTTGGCTGTGTAGTTAAAGTGGAACATATTTAAAAGCTGCTGGCTTATTGTGAAATTCAGCTCTGTGTGCTCAGGGAGTGGGTAGTGCCCCACACTGTGCTTTAATAACGGTGCTGGCATGAGGCAGGGGCTGGGGTGTCATCTACAAATATATTCCCTGCTCTCAAGCCACAGGGTACATCTTAGAGCATCCAAACCTACTGCCGAGCTGCAGGGAGAGCCCTCCCTCAAACTCGGCTGCAGTTTCTGAAAACAAACTGTCCCATCAGCTGGGACTTGCAGGTGTCACCCATAAATATGAGAGACCTTGCTGGTGGGTCAGAGAAGACCTTTGAGGAGTATGTCCCAGCAATCCTAGAGGGAAGTGGAACGTTGTAGCCTATTGCTTCAGGTGACTTGAGTTTCAAGTGACTACCCCTGCAAGGCATTCCTACCGGGATGCCAGCGACAGACGCCTGTGCCTGCCGAGGCTACAGAGTGGCTCTTCTCCAATACCTGTCACCTGAAACTTGCAACTGCCTGTGCCTGTTGCGCTTAGTCTTTTTTTTGCCAGTGCCGTGGTTATTGCCGTTGTTGGTGAGGAAGCAGAGCTGTGGCAGTGCAGCCGGCTGGCAGAGCTGGCAGCCCCGCAGCTGCCCTGCTTCCCGCTCCTCCGCTAACGGAGCACTTCCACACCGATACCAGGCAAGGGGAAAACCACGGGGAGACCCAGAGGTGTGCCTTAACAAACTTCAGCCGCCCAGGAGTCCCAAAGTCACCCGAGCACAGTTGCCTTGCTAATCCACAATTTGTGATTCTGAAGAAAAAAGATGATGATGACGGCAAGGAAGGGGGAGTTCACAATTCACAAACCAATTTGTGTTGTTTCTGCAACACTGCAAAAGTGCGACTCATGAATATGCTAATGAAATCGCAATGAGAGTTTTGGCACCGTTTCATCACCTCAACTAGATTAGGGAGCAATCACACTGTGGGTTTACATGTCTTTGGGTACTGCTGGGGAGGGGGCAAATAGATCTGCAATATTTATAATTCAACAAAAATCGCACTGCCTCTACTATAAAATAACAATAATGACTGTGAATTGCTTAGAAATGGCTTTTGAGTAAGCCGAGGCTTGTTGGTAAGACCACTTCCCAGGCTGCTACACCGGTACAGAAGTCTCCTCTCCCAGAGGAGTGTGGTGCTGCAGTACTGTCACTCTCAGAAGGAGCAAGAAGAATCTCAGAAGGAGGCACTGGTATAGAAATAAGCCCACAGATCAGATTGCTTGCTGCTGTGAATAATCCCAGTGTGATGAAATCTTCCCTTGTGCCATTTCAGGGGAAATGGGAAATGCAAAAGGTGCGTTTCCTGAAGCAACCTTGTAGAGTTTTGTGCCAGTCTCTACCAGGCCCTCTTCTTGCTTTTTTAGAGGCAGTCATAAACTCTCAGTGGAGCTGATCCTATAATTAGATTAACTCTTTTATTTCTGAGGCATGCATGAGCCAGGTAAGAAAGTCATTGACTTTAGGCCACCTTTTTAAATCTTGTGCCTGCAGCTGTCACCATGATTAGAGAATGCGCAGAAAGGGACGGTGCTGATTAATACCAAATGAGAATGTTTTTCCCAAGAGACTTCTGCAGTGACATTTCCAGCAGTGATGGTTAGTTCAAAAGAAACTTCAGAATTGGGCAGGCACTGAACCCATGGCCACTGATGGAAATTTGCATGGAGTGTTTAAGGATCCCTGTGCGCTGATTTGTTCAGGGTTTTACACGTGCAGCCTGGGGCTATAAAAACAAATGCCATTGTTGTCATGTGGGAAGGGGAAAAGAAATTCCTCAAACCTGATAGAGAAGAATGTATCAATGCATGACAAGGTGTGTAAGGCACCATAAGAGTGCTTTACACTCTTTTGGAGAGAGGCATTTACCTGTTTGATACCTGGTAGGGATCTGGGACATCCAGTACTATCACCCTTGCTGGTTTATTTACTAACCATCATAGTTATTCTTTTCATTACCTCCACACTGTAATGGTTATTTTATGAAGGCTCATTAAATTTAATGAGATACCACCAGATTTTATTGCCTTCTAATAAAATGGGTAGGGGGAGCTGTTTTCTTTCTGATTCATGCAGCTCCAGAGTACCTTAAAATAGTCAGGTATTCAGCTGGGTTATGAGCAGGGCCCCTGACATTCTTTCTGCTGGTCTCCTTGGGGAACGTCAGCGATTAACAGCTATTCAAATAAAGATGTGTACAGGGATATGCCTAGATAGGTAAAGGTTTGTTTTACAAACACACCTATTTTATATATATATATATATATGTTAGACCTGGGCACTATTTATTTTTTTCAAATGGAAGATATTTTACCAAAATAGAAATGTATTGTTGGAGTATCTGGTGAGGCGCTTGTTAGCCCCCAGAAAAAAGACACTTGCCAAGGTCCTCAGCAGGTGACCTGACAAAGCAAGGATGGTTTCTCTTAGTAGAGAATCAGATTCATGACTGCTTGGCTTATTCATTTATTTATTGCACAGTTGTCCATTGCAAGTGTTCATTTTATTTTTGCTTTTTAAATGTGGGAGGTAGATCTTGGAAAACTTTGTGAAAAAAATGCCTAAACCAAGAAGGAAATCAAGCAAGAGTCTTCTATAAATATCTCTTCATGCCATGAGCAAGAAGATGGAGCATAGAGCTCCTCCTCCAGTGGGATGTTTACTGGTAGCATCATATCACTTAAATAAGAAAAAAAAAACAAACTCCCAAAAACTGAAGTGAGCTTCTTGATAAGCTTCCTGATAAGCTAAAATGACTGGGAAAGTCCAGTGAGGATGCAATCTGTGGCTTGTGTCTGAATCACCTGCATTACAGGGAAAACAGAAGGTGAGGCAAGTGCTCGTTTGGGTTAGTCCTGATGGAAGTATTGGGGAAGAATTTGGCTCCCCCAGTCAGCAGCTAACTCTGGTCTGCAAAGGGTCTCAGGGTGAGAGGAGAGTCTCAGGGTGGCTGTGGAGGAAGAGCACAAGGAAACAGTGATATGGCATGCAGGGATAGCAGGACACCAACAGGACACCAGCAGCATGTACCAGTAACAATGCATTTAAAAATACAGGGCAAACCCCAAAAATGCTACAAGAGCAAGTCTCTCTCCTACTGATGTTTTATGCTGTAGTTGGAAGCTGTGAGCGTCTGAAATCACTCTATCAAGACAGAAAAAAAATATACATAAAATACCTTGGAATTTGGTGATTGTGTTGTGACTTAAGTAACAGAGCAACCAGATTTAGGAATTGAAGACTCCCTAAAAAATGTGTAGTGATGCAGCTTTGCTGCTTCCCAAGTGAGCAGCCTGAGGAAATTAAACTCTTCCATATAAAACTGGTTGAATTATTCATTATAAATAAATTATCCAATAAATGTAGCCCTTTCAGTGATCATAAATAACTAACAACCCGATCCTGATTTCAGTCGATGTTTTTGGTACCCAGAGGTATGTGAAGAAGGGGCTGTTTCCAGGCTGTTTCTTCTGAGGGTACCTCACTAGGTACTGTTGTGCCATTCACACTCTTTTCTTTTAAGATGAAAATAGCATTAGTGAGCAGGTGCTGCAAACTGATCATTCAGGTTTTTTGTTGTTATGTCTGGCACATAAGCTCCCCAGCTCTCTCTTCTTCACTTCTTTCCCTCTGGTGATTCCAGTGCACCTTCCTGTGTATCCCTCAGCCCTCAGATGGCTCTCCTTTCCTGATGACTCCAGTCACGCTTCCATGGCGAGTCAGAGTGGGGGCTTTAGTGTATGTCCTGATGCTCTTGGGCAATTGTTCTGGTGAAATGGTCATGTTGGGAACATAAGTCACACCATTATCCCTGCGTGTCAGTGATTCATCCAATACCTGTACTTTAATCATCAATACAAACCCGTATGTTTGTATTGATCATGCCTGATGTTCTGGCTTGATTTTATATGTTGAACTGATTAGGAATTTTCACTCCAGTGCAGGATTTTGCCAAGCCACATTTCTCCCCCTAGGAACCATAATTTGGATAAAGTTCTCCCATAGAAAGTGTCTGTGAAGGAGATTTGAATTATGCATGCAGTTTGGAAGAACGTGAGGGATGAGAGTCTTGATCAGCTAGAGGCCCAGCAGTGAGGGTATTTCCCTAAAAAACAGGATGTCTGGCCTCTCTGCTCAGCTCTGATGTAGTTTCTGACTCCAAGATGAACAGCTGCATCCAGAGAGAAGTCCACACCACAGTATCATGCAGCCCAGCAGCCAGGGGTTTGCAGGGGAGAAAGGAGACACAGGTAGAGGTCCTTGCTGTCCCTCAGAAGGGATAATGGGGTTCAAACCAAGGTCTCTCATTTCCATGGTCTCTTCTATCTGGATTTTTTTTTTTTTTTAATGAACTTTTGGGAAAAAAAAAATCTGGATTTGTCAAGTGCAGAGTGCAAAGTATTATGAAAGCTCACAAACACTTGCCAGATCAGGAACTGCCTTCCCATTCCGTTCAGCACTCCCAAGCAAAGTATTGTGGGGTTCTCCAAACGAGGCTTGTTGTCTCTGTGAGTTGGCAATATCAGTCCCGGGAAAATGCCTCACCATCCATGAGTCCTGCTGATTTCAGTGATCTCACCTCCAGCATGCACATTTGGACATTGAGGCTGGTGTTCCTCAGAGCAGGACAGAGCAGCCCTGGGCTCTCTATGACGGGGCAGGGGAAAGCATAGCAGGAAACCCAGATGCCCAATCTGGCAAACTAAAGAAGAATTCAAACGAACCAAGGGCTGTATTTATACCTTGCCAGTGTAAAGCCAGAGGAGCTCCTGTGGCTTGATTTGTGGAACTGACAGTAAGATTTCTTCTCTGATACATACCCTATATCCTTATCATAAAGGGAGCAGTTAAGAGGTGTGTAAAAAAACCTGTCTATCCTCATTAAAGTTGAGTATAGTCTATTTTTGCTTTAATGCAGTGATCTAATTAACCTTTAGCCAGAATTAAAATGACCTTGAATTGGCCTTGTGACCTCCAATGCTTAATGTTGTTAACTTTAAACAAGCTTTTTGGGGTGGTCAGGAGCAGCATCTGTTAAAATGGCCAAAAGGTCGAATCCATTTACTTAAATACACCTCCTGCACGCATTGCTGGTGGGTGTGCTGCCTGCATTTATAAAGGGGATAGAGGATGTACCTTGGAGGAAAAAGGGCGGTTTATCTACGAGAAACCATGTGAGGAGGGCGAAAAACGGCTCTGAGGTTATGTTTTCACCATCTCGTTTTATTTCTTCGAGCAGTAAGCCTCTTCGGGTTTCAGTTTTAAGTTCTGCTATGTGCAGGCGATTACAGTGTGGAAAATGCTGCTGCTCGGTGGGCTCTGCAGCTGAGGTTACAGTTTGCAGAGGAAGGTGTGAGGCCGGTGGTGGGTCTTATCCTCAGCCCAAAAATGTGACACTGCTGCTACGCCTGGCACCTCTTATCCCGGGCAGGAGGTGCCAGGTGTAGCAGCAGTGTCACATTTTTGGGCTGAGGTTTATGTTCCACTGGAGTCTGAGAAATACATGTCCATGTTTAAAAATAAGAAAGTGCCCAGTGTCTAAAAAGAAGTAGATGCCCGGCAGACTTCCTGGACCACAAGGTCACCGGTGGAAATTACTTTAAAAAACCAAAACCAAACCGCACTGTCAGGACGAGGAATTTCAAGGGCGGCATGTAAGGGTTTAGACGAGAACAATCTGTTCAGGCGCCTCCTCTGATGGATATTAAGGCGCTGGGACGTTCTGTACAGAAATCGTTTTGGTTCTTGGAGTCGTGCACGGCCCCGCCTGTGGGGATGCCGCGGCTGGGCGGGGGTCCCGGCTGGGGGTGGGGGTCCCGCGGTGCCCCGCGTGGGTCATTTTTCCTGTCCCCGCGACAGCGACATCACTGTCGGGAACGCTGTCGGTATTGCTGCGGCCGTCCCGGTTCCCGGAACGTTTCCCGAGGCTGCTCCTTCTCCTTCCCCTGCGCAGCGCCGGCCTTGGCACGGCGGCTGTTTGCAGTGCATTACCATAGTACATTAACATTTGTAATGCGGCGATTATTTTACATAATCGATACCATCAAGTTCCTTTTCTTGGGGACCCTCGTGTTTATTTACACTTATTCCACACACGTCAGCTCCCATCAGGAGCAAAACCGATTTTCTTGTCCTGCATCTGCTCTCGGGATAACCTTAACTCGCCGTAAATCCATCGGCGCTGCCGCCGCCGTGAGCCCGGTGTGATGTGGGAGCGCGGGGAGCGCCCCGGCTCCTCCGGCCCGAAACCGGCCCCGAGCGCCGCCGGACGGGAGGGAACGGGGCGGCCGCGGTATTAATTGTTGTTATTGTTGTTTATTATTATTTCTATCGCGGCAGTTTCTGTTTATGGCGTGATGCATTTGAGCCCGAACACATTAGGTGCGTTATTCATTGGGTACATTTGTCAGAACATGCATGTGTATAAAGAACTAATGATCCATATTAAATTAATGACGCTATAAAAAAGAAAAATACCCCATACATGCAGTTTATGACGGCAACTCCCGACTTTGATAAACCATAGGAAAGACTTAATCAGATGAAGCATTGGACTGTTCCGTCTCCAAAATTACATTTCTCGAAATGTGCTTGTACACAATGTTGGTTTTATTAAAACAAATTAATTCAGTCATTAAGGAATCATACGGCAAGTGTCTCATAAGTCAGGACCTCCAGTGTAACAAATTGATTAAATGACTGTGTAATAGTCTCTTTAAACAAATCTAGTGTAACAAGTTAATAGATCTGCTCAATTACCATGCTGGGGTGATGAGGATGTGGGCAACTCTCTCATTAAATCCGGGACAGACTTGGGGGTGCGGAGCGGGGCGGCGCGGAGGTGCGTGTCGGCGGGGCAGGGCTGCGCCCCCGCAGCCCCGGCCAGGAAGGGACCAGGAAAGGTGCTGGAGCTGGGGCCGGGCAGGGATGGCTGCGGGCTCTGGGCAGGGCCGCCCCACGATCGCGCCGGCGGGCTCATCCTGATACCCCAGAGCCGGGGGCGCGGGCGGAAAATCTATTACCCCACTGCCATTTTGTTAAGTGTTTGCTCCCCGTTGTGACCCTGCCACTTTATCTGTTGATTTTTATTTTCTGAGTGCATGTTGCCCATATGTTACTCTAATAGTTGCTATAATTCTTGAGCAATAGGGCTCGTATTTTGCTGAGCTGAATTAAAAAGAATGCACTTTAATAAAAAACCCGAGCAATACACTAATGGCTTGACATTGATGTATTTGCATAAAGATGAATTATATGGGCTCGCTTGACACGACTTTTAATAAATGATCGAGGACGTTATTACAGGGATGCACTTGGGTGTGCGGAAGCGCGTTATTGCCGCGGGGCCGGTGCCAGGCGCTCCCCGCAGCCCGCCGGCCCCGGAGGGCAGCGCCGGCACCGACCGGCCCCGCCGAGTGCCTCCCGCAAGCCCCGGGCCTCCGGACAAGGCTTGAACCCCCGGGGGATGCGGAGAGGCGCGGTGCTGCCTGCTCGTGCCCTTGTATCAATAACTTTATCCTTATCAACCACGTTCGCTGGGGCGCGGAGCCGCTGCCGGGCCCTCGGCGGGCGCGGTGCGGGGTGTGAGGTGCGGGGCGCCTGCTGCTCCCCGCGGCAGCGCCGCCGCCGCCTCCTCCTCCCCCGGCAGATGTTTGCATCCCTCACGGAGACTTGTAACCGCTGTTGGAGACAGCTGGCAAGCGCCGCCAGAAACGTGTATCTGGGAAATACCTAGCGGTGCAGAAGGTAAAGGCGGAGCTGCAATTAGGAGGGAGCAGTTCATCTTACTTTTTAATTTGCGGCTAGCGACGCCGGCCCAGGGCGGTGGATCCCGCAGCAAGCGCCTCTCCCAGCGGTGCCTCTCCCCGCGGCCCCCATACGGGGAGGACACGGAGTGTCCGGGCCGGGGCTGAAAGCCCATCACCCTCATTTAACCCCCGCGTTCTCTGGCCTGCGGGACCACTCGTGTCCCTAAAGCAAAGCCTCGGGGTGGCTGGCAGGGGTACAGCGACAGTCTTGCACGAAACAACATCGCAGCAGCAAACGGAGGGAGAGCGAAGACGCCGTGCGTGTAATATGGGAAGCGTTAAAAATTAATAGCACTGAGAAGCGATGAGGGATAACGGGATTTCAGGAGCTCAGCACAACAGACCACGCGTGAGGGAAAGGGCGGGAGAAGCCATCGCTCGCTGAAATGGTCGCGCTGTCCCCCCATTGCTGTCTGTCTGGGCATCCCTCTGGCACGGTGTAGGCATTGCCTTGCCTGCTGCCTGCGCCGGGGGCTCTGAGCAGGAGTCGCTGTCGGAATGAGAGAGCCCGAAGGCCTCGGGGCTGTGCCAGCGCTGCTGTAGGGCCTCGTCAGGGGCCGGGTGACAGCGGCCTACGGACTGGGCTTTCCCCCAGCGCACACGCCACGAGTAGAAGGACCCCTTCATTACCCCGCGGGCGGAGAGCTCTTCCTTTTTCCCCTCCCTGCGGCCGCTCCTGCCCTCCCGCCGGCCGTCGGCTTCCTCTTGTAACCTGCGTCCCCCCTGTGGTACGGCGGCGCGGATCCTGCCCGCGTCCATATGTCCGCATCCGTATGAATGTGTCCCGCAGGCAGCAGCTGCCGGCCGGGAGCGGGGTACCGGGGACGGGGTGGTCCCCGGCACCTCTTTTGCTTCCCGTGCCTCCCCTGCCTCCCTCCCTCTATCCCTCCCCGCAGTCCCGCGGTGCCCACGGCTATCGCAGGGCGTGGAGCGGGTCCTGCGCTTGGGGCGCTTCTACAGGGAAGAAAAAGTTTTTTCTCTTCCCACAGTGATGCTCGCTGGGGCTGCAGACGGACGGGTTCTCTTTCCGAAGTACCTCGACAAAGCAGAGGGGTTGGAAAAGTAGAGGATGCTTTGGGCACTCTGGGACTGCACAGCCGGGAACTTCTCCCGCGTTATCTTCTGCACCCCAGAGAAGGCACATGGCAGCGGCCGAGATAGGTATTTCCTGGGGTAAACCCAGGAACAGCCTCCTCTATTTCCCCTGAGCCGGGAAATCCCAGAAAAAGCTGCCTTTATTTCCGCTGAGCCTGGAAATCCCGCACACGGAAGGGAGTGGGCTTTAAAACCGAGGGCTCTGTGACAGAAGGAAGGGAAAGCCAAAAGCTGCGTGTGAAGGGAGCTGTCGGGACCGGCCTGTTGTGGCCTCTCACCGCTTAGGCAGGGACCCGCCCGCCGCTCCCCACGCGTGTGCGCGGCCGCTTACTCCCCGCGGGGGTTTCGGCCCGAGCTCGGGGCGGCTGCCGGGGAGCGGCTCCGCCTGCCCCATTCCCTATGGACATGGCTGTGCAGCACTTTTTTAATATCGTTATCCCGGAGTTCATACAGTTCCACCACAAATTCCTGCCTGCACGAAGGACTGAGCCGAAACTGCGGCTGATCTCGGCCGGGCGGGCCCCCGCGCACGGGGGGAACCTCACGCCCCGTGAAGCCCGCTGACATTTGTCTTTTAATTGTTCGCCGTGCTGTCCGTGGCAGAGATCCCGAGGTTAGCTATTGAATCTCTTCCTAAAAAGTCCTTTCCTGGAGGAGAGCGAGCCCAGCCGGCTTTGGCTTCCAAAAAATGTCCCGAAAAGGGGGGCTGTGAGCTCGTGTGAATCCCCTGCTCTTTCTTCCAGCGCCCCAGACAAAACCAACCTAACCAAGCGGGCAGCATTGGGCTCTTTTCCCTGCGATTCCACTTTGACGGTGCCAACTGCAACTGGTGGCCAGCTGGGTCTCTGTGCAGAAGTAAATTAACTGGAAAGCCTCAGTCGGTGCCGCGGTGAACTGGAAAAGGGGCCGGGGACCGCCCGAGCGCTGGCGGCAGCCCGGGGGCACTCGGGAGGGCCGGGGCCGGGCTGCGGGGGAGAGGGGCTGGCGGAGTAGCCGCCGAGGGAAGGGGTTGAAGGTGTGCGGGCGGTCCTGTCCTGGCGGAGACCCCCAGCCAGGCTCCGGCGGGTCCCCACCCCGGTGATCCGGACCCCGCGGTATTTTGATTTCTCTCCCGTCGCCCCACAGAACCCGCGGGGAAATCGTAACGGCGTGAGCCGGCAGGGCCGAGTCAGCTCTCTGGGAAACGACCGGCCTTTGCCTTCCTGCCTTCACAACGAGTCGGGAAAGATGGGGGTGGGGACGGGAGTGTCGGT
Organism: Sinosuthora webbiana; assembly: GCA_013397395.1. Classification (NCBI taxonomy): domain Eukaryota; kingdom Metazoa; phylum Chordata; class Aves; order Passeriformes; family Sylviidae; genus Sinosuthora; species Sinosuthora webbiana. Next base: position 203,585 of record VXBN01009199.1, read on the forward strand.
GGACGATGGGCAGCCCCTGGTACCCCGGTCACGGAGAGCCGGGACAGCCGCGCCGAGGCAGCCGGAGAGCGCCGGGCTCCTTCCCTACTCCCGGCCCCGGCATTGTGTGAGCCGAAAGAGGAATAAAACCCTGCTCTACTTTTTTTTTTTTTTTTTTTGTTTAGAAAATTATTCCCAAATAGAATATTTTTTTTTTCCTCCAGAATAGCTGGCCCTTTTTCTCTCTAACGTCAGTGATTCTGTTTGCTCTGCTGGTCCCTGGGAGGAAAAAAAAAAAAAAAAAAAAAAAAAAAAAGGCGATTGTTTCTGGACTGTTTAGATATGGAAATGATCGCGCTGGATAATGAGTTTCAATTTAAACCAGTTGTTCTGGTATTGGGTCTATTTGTTCTAGACGCTTAGCCGGGCTCTTATTTTATCCACTGTTTTCTTCTTGGAAAGCGGTTTCTTTCCCATAATAACGGTAACGCTCTGTCGTTAATGAAACCCTGCGTCGCCCACTCTGAAAAAGTTGAAACAGCCTAATTTAGACTGAGCCGAACTGCTCTAGTGATCGGGTGGAAACTGCCTGCCCGCTCACGTCCCCAAACAACCAGCGGCTTATTTTATCTGTATCCTTCTTGAACTCCCACAGCAAAATGGTCAACTTCCATTCTTAAAAAAAAAAAAAAAAAAAAAAAAGGGAAAAAAAAAAGCGCCCAAACAACCACAAAAAATCTTCCAACAAACCGAACATCAACAGAAGACCCTACTACTAAGAATCAACAATACACCATGAAAATTATCTCTTCTTTTTTTTTCCTCCCCCTATACCGTTGTTTCATTATTTAATCTCTGATCAAATGAGATTATCTGTACCCTTTAGTGAAGGCAGCAGACGTCTTTAAACTGGTTTAATTGATTTATCGTTTTGTTGTTTTGTTGGTTTTTTTTTAACAGAAAGTGCATTACATTTAACTGGTCTTGCAAAGGGCTTTTCTTCTCTTTACAAACCGAATTATTTTTAATATAAATTAATAAATGTTAAGATGCTATATCACGATATATCATCGTTATCAGCTTTAAAAAAAAAAAAAAGAAAGAAAACAATTTACATTCTCTAGTATTCCGTATGATACAAAAGAAAACACACTTTAAATTCAAATACAGCAACTAAATGAATTTTATATTTTGACTGACAGTGGTTGTGACAATTCCCACCAGCTACTTTTTCAACACGCGGTTGATTGGAAACGGTGTAAATGAAAGCAAACTCTGTCCCTCCGCCCTCTCCCCCNCCTTGCACGACGACCGCAACAGAAAGTGTTTCAAAAATACTAATAAATAGCACGCGGGGCCGCTGCAGTTTCGGCCCGAGGGAGGGACCGGTGGCGGCCACGGTGGCTTTTTCCTCGGCGGCCCCGCTGCCGCCGTCCCGGGGGCTCCTGCGATGCCCCCGGTGCTGCCGGGGCGGGGGGGGGGGGGGGGGCCCCCGCCC
>VXBN01009199.1:209895-223823 GCA_013397395.1 Sinosuthora webbiana
AAAAAAAAAAAAAAAAAAAAAAAAAAAAAAAAAAAAAAAAAAGTGCTCTCCTTCTGGTTGCAGAGGATCCAGAGAGCGCTCGGCCGCGGCAGCCCCGCACGGGCGGCCCCGCAGTCCCGGCCGCGCCCGGGCTCGGCTCCGGCGGCGGGCGTGGAGAGGGGGGAGCCGCCTCTGGAAGAGACCGATTTGCATCTGAATTAGCGGGGAGAGAAATGCTAAACCGCGTTTGGAAGTGCTGAGGCAGACGCGGGGCGGCCCCGCTGCGCGTCCAGTACCCAGGGGAGCCTCTTTTCCTCCCTCCTGCAGAGGAGACGGTGCGGGGACAGGGGCTTCCCCCAGCCCGGACCCGCTGCCTCCCTCCTCGCAGCGCCCCGAGGGAGCTCTGCCAGGGCCGGGTACCGGCAGCGGCGGCAGCTTCGGCCGCGGGTCCGCGCTGGCGAGGGCGAAGAGGGCCCTGAGCCCGCAGCGCGGTCCTGCGGGGCCGGCCCGAGCTGCGGTACCGCCCGGGGCTGTGCGGGAGGCGGGCGCTGCCAGCGCCGAGCTCTGCCCGGCGGTACCGGCGGTACCGGCCCTTTCCCCTCGCTCCGCGCCTCCTTCCCGGCCCGGCCGGGAGTTCGCCCCCCGGCACCTCTCGGCTCGTCTTCTAGCGGAAGAAAAACAAAACAATCCGTCCAGCACAAGCGCTTTTCCTCCCTTTCTACTGTAAGGAACTGATGGCATATTGAAAAAACGAGCGTTTATTTGGGGGAGTCCTCGCGCAACTTCTTCCCTAAAGGCAGCATCGCCGGTGGGATGGCACCCATAGGGCTGCCCCTGCGTGAGAAATGGATTCTAAAGCAGACACCAGAATTACTTCCTCTCTGTCTTTAATAACCGAAATATTCGAAAATACTAATGTTTGTTTCCTTTTCCATACTCAGCGTCTGTTTTCCCGAAGCTAGGGCAGTCAGTCCCTGAGCTAAAGTAGTCAGGCAAAGTAACTCAGGAGGCAGCCGGGGCTGCGCTGCGCCGCTCAGCAGCTGAGCAGCGAGTGGAGGACACCGTGAGCGCCCCGGGCAGCGGTGGGGGTGAAACCCATTCCAGGAACAAACTTCACTAACGGGGTGAGCCAGCGGCAGCCTGGAAACGCCGCAGCCGGAGCAGATGGGGATCGCTGACCGGACCCGCTGCAGCCGGGGCTGCTCACCAGTACCCGGCTGCGTTTCACCAGTTTCACGGGGTCTCATGCCAAGCGCTTCGCCGCTTCAGACAGAGCAACCACCAAATCCGATAATGAACGAGAGAACGGGCGGGCGGAGAGGAGGAGGAGCGAGCGGCCGGCCCGCGGCCGGGGCAGCGGGGAGCAGGGGCGAGCGGCATCCCGGAGGATGGAAAGCCGCGAGAGGAGGGCAGCTCCCTCAGAATCCCCTCGGGGCCTCGGGGGAGCAGCCCGCAGAGCCCCGGGGACGGCAGGGACAGCAGGAACAGTGGGGTCCCGGGCTGCGAGGGGCGGGGGATGGGAGCAGGGAGGGGCTGAGGTGTGATGGGGAGCCCGGCCTTCCCGGGAGGAGGCGAAGAAGAGATGTGGATGAATTCACAGGTACATAGAAGGAGCGTTGTCAGGAAAAAAAAATCAAAACAACAACAAAACCCTGTAGTTATTTGTTTCCTCGTTCGAGGCATAGGGAGTACGAGTACTGGAGCAGCTGTGCCTCCAAAATTCACTTCGACCGGAATGGTCCCTACGTATGTGAAAGTGAAAAAAACCCAACCAAACCATGAGGACGCCTAAAAGTAAAGATCGAACGTGCTTCGGCTTTGCAGGGTCAGATGTTGTTCAAACTGGCGAGACAGAGCCCGCACTGCAGCGCCGTGCCGCCCGCGGGGTCCCGCTGTGCGCGGGGTGCTGCCCTCGAGGGAAGGGCTGGCTCTGCCCCACAGAGCTCTTCCAGCCCCCCAGCAGCGGGGACAGCGTGCCCCACCTTGCCCAGCTTTTTCTCTAATCAGTCACTGTGGCTGTGAGGGGGGCCTGTCTGAACTAAATCAAGCAGTCACTTTATTTAGCAAATAAAATATTTTGCCACTACCATATGTTTCTCATTGCAAGCAAGCAGCCGGTTACTTTCCCAAAGTGGTGGATAGGTACATAGACACCTTTTTGTTGTAAAGCCACTGATTCATTTGTTGCCTGCCCTACATCGTAGGAAGGAACCGAGCCAGGAAAGCATAATGTTCTTCTGGGTGCTAATTCGAACTCTTAATCAAGATCTGATTACCAAAAAGGAAGACAGAGCATAAAAGCGCTATAAAGATTTAATTTTTTTTTCTATCTTGGCCATAACTCACCCCACAAATGTGTCCATTATGGCATTCACTCTAGCAGGAAAATTGTGGTGTTGTTGCAAGATTCCCTACAGCAGAGCTGCTGCCAATGATGATGAATAATCTCGGTCCATATGCTAGCTCTATACATCTCTACAGCACCAGCCTGCTCTCATCCTCTTTCTGCTTCCTCAAAAACACGGGATATTTGAAGAACAGTAAAAGCTAATTAAAAATAGTTAATAGGTTAATCAGACTTGGTCTTATATTTATCTAATGCAGAGCACTGATTCTTTAGTGATGTAGCCTGAGGCATTACCACGAGCCAAGAAAATGAATCAGACATTTAATGGAGATGGGGAAACGGAAATTTCTTGTAAGACTACAAAATCGCACGCCAATAATACACTAAAATATAATGAATTTATCATTAAAATTCCACGCATGAAATGCCATCCTGTGTCCTCTTGCAGGGCGATAAACTGAGACAAAGCCGGCCAGAAAAATTTTCGGGAGACGGGCCTTTGGGTACATCTCACCTGCCTTTTAGCATTCTCGTCCCAGAGTGTCTGCCCGCGGACCTCTGGTGACAGCTAAAGTCAGAGGCGTCACTTCGCGGGCGACCCCGCTGCGGACTGCCTGGGTCGCTCTTCAGGGTGCCGAGGACCATGAAACGCTGCCAGCTCTCTGCGGGGGTGTGCTGGAGGCGCCGCGCTAGGACTGGCACCGCTCTGCGTTACTTACTTGTTCTGACCACGCAGGAATGGAATTTGTGCGGGGAGCAGCTTTCCCTTCCCAGCCGGTGGCGGATGCTGCGAGCTCTGCCTTCCCCGGGGGCTTCCAGTCACTTCTGAGGACACGCTCCCGTCACTTGGCCGCGCTAACGCTGTGGTCCGCGCACTCTGTCCGAATTTCTCTTTGCATTTACACTGAAGCGTATCCAGAGTAACTGGGAGCGGAGGCTGAGACTGAGTGGGAACAGGACACGGTCATTGCCTTTTTAAAACAGCTGCGAAGAGGAGGGTGCTGCAGGCTGCTGCCTGCACTCGCCTCTGTTACCACTTCAATATTTCTTAATATGCTTTGCTTAAGTGAAATGTTCAAGCATTTTCCGTATCTTCAGGAAGGCAAAATATTTTTCTCGTTTCTGGAACATTGAGAATATTTGCTGCTGAAGCGGAGCAGTTACTTTTACTTTTGATTTGCGATCGTTGGTTCAGCCTGACCCCTGCTGGGGGAAAGCCAGGAGGAGAGTTACAGAGCGTCTATCCAGAATCCACAGGTTCACCGGAGACCATTCCTGGCGCAGTCCTGCTCCGAGCCCCGTCCCCACCGCAGGCCCGTGCCCTGCTCAGGCTCTGCCCACACCGCCCGCTCCCCTCTGGGCAGTACAAGCCCCACCTGAAGTTTGTCCAGCTCACACCTCCAGAACCTGTCACTACCTCCACTGGCACACTGCACGGTGTAACATCACATAACGATTTAACATGGCCACAGGGGTCTGCTGGAGCTGCATGCACCCCTCTGCTGGCATCCTGGCTCCAAAGCCCTGCTAGCAACAGCCCTGTGGCATCACTGATTACTAGCCCTCCATCTATTCTAATTAGTGCACAACAGATTCCTCAACATTCCCGTGTTTGTGTATTCCTGTGTGGTGTTACCAAAGGCTGCAGCCAGCACATATGTGCCCATGGTGTGACCTGGCACTCAGACAAGGCATTTTTCTTTAACTTGCTGAGGACTGAAGTTCCTGTGGTAGGGATGACCCTTCTCTCCATCTGGGAGCAGCAGCAACGGGAGTGCTGCTGCCTCTGCACAGCTCAGTCTGTGGTGTGGTGTGGTGTGCTGGCTGGTGAGAGGCCTGCTCCATTTCCAGGTGGGATTTCCGTGGGGACTGGATGCATGTAACTGATCAGCCCCAGGCAAGGAAATGATTTTGGAAACCCGCTGTTAACAGTGATGCCAAAGTGTGCATGCCGTAGGCCAGGTGTGCAACAGCAGGGCCAAGAAACACTGGTGCTCCATCTCCCTCATTCATCTCTGCCTAAGGACTGTGCAGGTGCCACTCTTCCAAAGTTACCTTCCTTTCCCCTTCCATTGAGCATTGCTGCACAGAAACTTCCCACTCTGCAGTGTGTGTGCATGTGAGATGTGGATAAAGATACAGTTTAGATCCAACAGAAATTCACCTATCATCCCCCAGCCCTGGCTGACCAGCTCAGCCTCCCAAGCCTGCAGGGCAGTGAGTGCCCCCACAACTGCTGGATATGGATCCAGGCATGGGCCTGGCATCCATGTGAGGGATTTCTTGGTATGGATAACCACATATCCCCTATGGCTAAAACTAATGTCTCGCTTTACTTCAGTCCCACATTAGCAGCAAAAATGTATGGAAATCTAATTGGCAGAGCTGGAGCTTTTATACAGTTTCTTTCACTCTGTGAGACAAATATATGTACACTAGGCCATCGCTGCTATTGATCTTTAAGCAGCCCATGGAAATCAGCAGTGAGAGCTTTGCTTAGAAATTGTTGGCACAGGGTGGTCCAGTGTCAGGGAACTGAAAATCATTAAACTGATTATCTAAATGGGGGTGGGAGGGGGAAAGCAGAGGCGGTGGCTATCATTATGTGCATAATTTTATGATTTTTAGAAAATCGTATTTCAGCATTTTCCGTCACATCAAAAGCAGACAGGGCCACATTGATTAGCAGATTCAGCCCAAAGGAAGGAGAAAACCACTGACAGCGGTATACTTCGTACCACGACTTTGTTTAAGAGAAGATCTCGCTTTCTCCGTTTCAGTCTCAGTGTATCCGAAAGGAGTCGAGGAGAATCGGCGGTGTCAGGAGCACGGGGAGCTCGGGGCGCAGGGCTGGGAAGCTGCTCGGGGAGCGCCCGGCGATCCCGCGGCTGGTTCCCGGCGCTGCCGTGCTCGCTCCGGCAGCTCCACCTAGCGAGGAGTGCTCCCGGCCGCTGGAAACCACAGCAAGATACAAATCTATTTGTCCAGTCAGGAAGGACAGTACGCATCTGCCTGCCCCGTGCCAGTGGAGGCTGTTGTGCAGTCATGGAAGGGGCAAGAGCATGTCCCTGGACGGGCCAGGGCTGGAGCCTCCACTGTTGCTTTTGGTGTGCACAGTTCCTGCTTTTGGGACTTCGTGGAACAAGAGTTACCCCCCTCCTTCAGAGGTGCAGTGCCATGCAGCCCTGCAAACTCCACTTTACTAGCCCCAACAACAGCACGGGGGTTGTTAAAGGGAATTGCGAGTGCTGTGCCATAGAACTGAGGGGATGTGGTGGCTTCTGTCAGGCTCGACCCCATTCTCTGGTGGAGAGGATTAAGTGCTGCACACGACAGAGGCAGCAGGCTCACAGCTGGGGATGACACTGTGCAGGGAAGCTCAGGATGGCTGAACCTGCTCTCCAGAGGTGTAAGGCAGCTGCTGAGGAAGCAGGAAAACCGATGGTCAGATTTTTCTGTGAGAAACTGAATGCTTAGGGGAACTGTTCCGTGTTTTAGGTTTGGTGTTGTGTGGTTTTGTTTTGTTTTTCCCATGACTTTCCCTCTCTAGTGAAGAATTGGATGGGGGAGGACAAATAAGAGATGGTGCTGAAGGCAATCTTGCCCCAAACATATTTCAGCTGTGTTAATTACCAAAGAGTGGGAGCAGTCTTGCCCTCACAGCCATGGGTGTGATAAAAGAGTCTGCTGGCTGTGCTGTGAGGAACAGGAGGTCATGTAAGGGACAGAAAGGTTGTACAACGTTGTACAAGGGACGGACAGGTGTAGGTGGCTGTGCTAGGGACAGGAAGGAGTGAGCCAGAACTGCAGAAGGAAGAGAGAAAGAGCCAGAGCTGTGTGGAGCTGCCCATGGGAGGCTAGATAGAAAATATATGAGAGACTTTTAGACAACAAGGAGCTTGGAGCCTTCTTTGGTGTCAGTCGTACCTCCTCCATCATCTGGGCAAGTTTGCCTTCAGTACTATCTTTATGTGTCCCCCCACAACAGGAGATGTAGACCACTAAGAAGCCTGCATCCAGAAGGGGTGACTTCCTACTGTGAGAGTTTGAATCCTGGTTCTTGCTTCAGTTTGCAGTGGCAATGCCAAGAACTCTTGGGATAATGCATACAGCTATTTCTTGCTTGACAGAGGAAACTGTCATTTTTCTACAGGTTTCTCAGTCATCTCTATCAGCTTCTGCTCTGATTACATTCACACTTCCCTTTTTATCTCTCATAACCAGTGATTTCAAGTCATGTTCTGCAGCTTGCATGAACCTCTAGTGGCATTGGGGACAGGACAGCAGGGAATTCTTGGCTGTAATAAGATACCCAGGTAATTTCTTCCAGTACTATCTTTGGCTAGGTGTCATGAGGGCATGAAGGATGCTGTTCAGAAAGCACTGTGCTGGTACAGCAGCTGGCTGAAACTGAGTTTTCTTGTCCTGGCAAACAGGGAATTTCTTTAGTTTGCAATTACATGGAAAAAAAATGACCTAGATCAAAGAGGGAGTGACCCTGAAGATACAGTTCTGGACTTCTTTCCCTTGTTCTGGCTTTACGCTGTGGGCTTTAGGTAAGCAGACATTTGTCTGGCACAGCAATAGAAGCAGCAGAAAGCCACATTCTATGGTTGCTTTCCATTCCCGCTTTGGGTCCTGCTCTTCTGGCAGTAGCTGGTTGAGGACCAGCAAGTTTGGTCAGAGCTCTCATAAGAGCTAAAAATGTTAAAAAGCAGAACTTCTGCCTCTTTTGGGCAACTAGTACCCATTCCTCCTGGTGTTGCAGACCCCTCCTTCACTGTGATCAAGGCAGGCAGCCAGCTGGGGGGCTTGGGGGGCAGGCAGTAGGCTGATGGGGCCCAGATGCCTTTGCCCATTTAGCACACAGAGCAAGTCTCTAGAAGAAGTTTTCCAGGATCAAGTGCTCTCCCAATAAATCTGGCACCTTTGGGTAAGAAAAAGAGGCATAAGAACTTCCTGGGAGCTGCCTCTGCCTGTGTTGGTGACTTAGGGAGGAGAAAAGTGAGATCAGTAACAGGAGTGCTGTGGCATATATTCAAAAGTAATTGGTCAAGATTTATTGAGAGGCTTTCAGTCACAAACCTGGAAACACAGAGAAAGAAAAGAGAAGAGGCCATAAGTCTCTGTCTTTTGGAGTCTCTCACTTTGTCTTGGCTCTTCAAGTATGGGGAAGATGCTTCTCTCAACGTGTATCCCCCTAGTAAAAACCTCAGGATCTCATGTAGCACAGTTCCAGCCCACAGGGTTTGGAGAAAGATGGAAAAGATGTATAACCAGCTGGTAATTTCTAGTGTATTTTTACACCTAATACCACTGGAAGATAACTTTCAGAGAATTCACCTAAGTGAACGTGGAGGAGCACCTTTGTAAAGTACGAGATGTACTTCAGTCTGAAGACTACCACAACAAAGTGGCAGCAAACCAAGACTTTACAGGGCAACCTTTCCAGATCATGACTGTAATACTTGGCTTAATTGCATCCTGTCGGCTGCTCAGCACTTATAAAATACACTCTGAGTGTGCCATAATGCTCCTCCTGTCCCTTGAGATAAGGTAGTTAGATGGTATTGCTGGCAAAACAGAGTAATATTTCATAAACTGCTAAAAATCAATGGTGATATGCCTGATCATACCTTAGATGAACTTTTCTCATGAACTGAAATGTAATAGAGTGGGTAATACTGGAGCTCAATTAAATGAAATGATATAAAAGTTATTGAAAGTGACACAAAGAGGAGGGGAAGAAATCCAGTGACAGAGAGCAGAGACAAGTGCAGCCTGTGCTCTGTGCACCACAAATCCAGTAAACAGGAAATATTTCCTGTGGAAGTTACTCTGACCTGATATTGCTGAAGCTGTCAAAGAGCTTTTGCCTCGGCCTAAGTTGGCAAAATTCCCACTGATGGGACCAGGGCTAAGCCTCATATGTCATGTGGGGGAGCCCATGACTGTTGCCAGAGGATAAAATGGGGATTGCTCATAGTGTGATAGGAAAGCCCATTCCCTGAGTGTCCGTCCATCAAGAGAGCATAGTGGTCTGCTCAGTTACATAGGAAAAACCAGAGTGACCTGGGATTGAAGAGGGAAGTTTGGGCACAAACACTGCTCCCCTGACATCATACAGGAAGGATTATCTCTTGCAGCTGGCTGTAAATTGCAGGCAGTTGTGGTGTTAAGGCTGGTGCCAGCCATATATGTGTTAACATAAATGGTCTCCACCTCCAGGGAAACCGCTGGGAAGTGGCACTGGGCACAATCAGTTTGCTTGGCCAAGTTCCTCCTGTCAAGGAGGTGTTGCCAGGCAGAGTGATGGGAGCTGTGTAGGAGGTAATCCCTTTCCTCTTCCTTTCTCCTGCCCTTCCTGCTGCAGGCTGTGGGTTAGGGCTTCTGGCCTTGTCCTGTGAGGGCTCAGGTGTCCCAGCACCCTCTGTGTCTCCACCAGGCTGGTACCGATCTGAAGGTGCTGGGGAGCTACCGTGCGTGGGGTCACCTGAAGGAGCTATTGTGTATCCACTGGGGCCTTTTAAAAAGCATCTTAGGAAGCTTTTTGAAGAATGGTTTGCTCTTCAGTCCTGCCCAAAGCACACAGAGGGTAAGCTAGTTCCTCCAAATACTTTAGACTGAGTCTGCTGGGGGACAGCTGATTCTGCCAGTGCTACATTTTGTGGGAGTTGTCTAGAATGGAGCCAGCTCCTCTATTTTCTCCAGCAGCTACCTGTGTTTTGACAGAGTGGTGCCATTTGTCCCTCTAAACAATCTAGTGGTTACCCCTTTAGCCTTTCCCAGTTGGAACTGTAAATATATAGTCCTTACCCCTGGCAAGTCTTGTTTCCTCATCAGGCTTGTCTCCACCTTTTTCCATGCCCACAGCTCCTTGCAAAAAGAGGAGTTGCAAGTTATGGTATTCCAAAGGGTTGGCTTGTATGAAAAGAAAGGATCTGCATGGATAATGTAACATATAGTGCATGTGTGATTGCACAGGGAGGGTGTGTTGTAATTTCATGGCATGTTCAGACAGCCTCAACAAGCTCAAGAACTAATTTCATGTCTAATGCAAGAATAGCAGCAGCTTGCCAAGTGCCCACCACATATGAACCCTGTTTTGTTGGGGATTTTTTATTTTTTTTTTTAAGGTACAACCATCCCTGGGATTATAGTAGGAATAAAGGAACAAGAATAACTCAGTAGCTGTGCAATACTCAGTCACTTGGACCAAACAGAAGGTGACAGCTGCCTAGGGCAAAGGTTTCTGCTGCCGGAGCTTTCACAGCGGTCACTAGATTATGTTCCTCAGACTTTGGTGCATAACTTGGAAATAATGAGGTCAGTTTGTTTTGTTGCTTTGTTTTTTCTGGCATACAAGTGGCCTATTTTATAAAGTTCAAATGTACAACTAATAAGCAAATAGTTGTCCACAAATGCCACGGACTACGAGGTTTTTATGCCAGACTAGCAAATGTAAACAGATTACATGACATATTAACTAAACACAAAAGAACAATTCAATGCTGTCAGTGGATTTAAATTACTAAAATACAGATATGTATGCTCTCTTCAGGATTCCTTGGCAAAGTATCGCTGGCTTTTGACCCCTGTTAAACCCAGTAAGACAGTATTAGAGCTCGTGCTGTATTCATTTAAAGGGGAGAAAAGCAGCTTCTTGATTGACTCATACAAGCCTATGTTTCAGTGCAGCTTTCCCTTTTTCTAGCATCTGAGTCTAGCACCTAGAGCTGGAGGAGGATTCATCCCAGAGTGCACAGGTTGTGTAATAATGAGCTTCTGACCTGGAATTTCAGATTTAAGCATATCCTAAACACCTGGGCTCCCATGCACTGTCTCAAGGCAGCACCAGGCAGTGTTTTGCAGCTCTTGGTTTTGTCAGGGGAGCACAGAGTATTAATAGCTAGCCTTGTGCTTTGGAGAGCAATCATAGAGCCTGATTGAGGCTGCTGTATTGCTGTTTCCTCTGCTTCTTTCTGACTTGGGGTTATCCTCTTTAAAATGATTTAAGGATGCAAAAAGATTATAAATTGATTGAATGCAGCCCATTACAATATTGTTCATAATTGATATTATTTAAGAGGATACTGAACTGTTGCTGACAAGGCCTGACATTGCTATCTGTGCTGACCAGTAGGTATTGACATTTTCCGCTTGTCTCACTTCTGTGCATTAGTAGGAATCCATTAAGAAGAAACCCCAAACCCTGCAAACCACTTCTGTTTCCGAGACTGCGGGCAAAAGGGATCCTCAGTGTTATAACTGCAGGCATACTGTTCTTTCCAACACGTGTTTTGAGCCAGATACTTTCCGTTCCCCAGGCTCTGACCAGACAGGGAACCAGTTCCTTCTATTTCCTTCTGCTGCTGCAGCCATGAAGCAGCTCCACTCTGCCTCTTCTTCATGCAAGGGGCTTACTGCTGCTCAGTGGAGACAGCAGCAGCTCCATGCCGGCTGCCTTTCCAGGAGGCTGGATGCAGCTTGTGTAAGGGCTTATATAACTCCTTTAATGTCAGGGCTCCGGGTTTGCGTCTGCCTGCAGAAAACTCCTCCTTTTGTACGCAGGTCGGGGCAGAGAGCAGAGGCAGCTCCGGGCTCAGCCGGCAGCAGGCGAGGCAGATCTGCCTGCTGTGGACAACCGGAGTGCAGGGGGCAGCATAGCCGGGGCAGGTGATGTGTCCTAACTCGGGGCAGCAGGGGGAAGTGCAGGGATTTGCTTGTTAGAGGCTTCCCTGTGCTGCAGATAATGTTGAGTAGGTAGATGAGGTTTGGGTTGTTTACTGGCAGCTTTGAGCCACGAAATTCATGTGGGAATACAAGGCAAGACAGAGCAGCAGAAACCTCTGAGGTCTCACACATCAAGACACTGAAATCCATTCAGGAGAGGTGACAGTATTTGAATATCAGGAGAGTTGTCAGCTGATGTGCTAATCCCTCTGTCCTGGGAGCACATGGAAGTTTCAGCCACACATTGTGAAACCATGCCCGGTCACAACATTTGGAGAAGTGATGTTACATTCCAGCCAGTGTAGTTACTTGCCCCAAAGGAACCTGAGTAACAGGGTGTTGACTTGGAAAATTCCCATCCGACCAGTCTAACCGGGTACTGGGCTCCCATGGCTGCAAGGTGCTGCAGCTGAGAAGCGGGACAACCACACTGCCAGGATCTGCTTCATCCCTTAGCCCCCTGCCCCACAGCTCTTCTGGGAGCACCTTGCCTCTTTCCTCTGAGCTGGAGAGGCTTGAAATGCACAGCTGTAATGCAGCTGGTTTTGTTGTCCCTCTTCGCATTTCTGAGCACTTCGTGGGTGAAAAGGTGCATGACAGGAGCAGGAACACCCGGCTGGGAGAGAGGAGTGAAGCTAGGGCTGGATTCTTGCCTGATCCCACTGGGGCCTAGTCCTTGTTTTTAATTGTCTCTCTCCCAGTGGCCCTGCCCAGAAGATTGTTCACTCCCTCACCCCATTGTCACCAGTTGTTCATTGCTTGCTGTGCACTGACTCATCTACTTGAATTTGCTCTACCCATTATTATGCATCGAGTACTTCACCTTTTCCTTCTTTGATATTATTACTACTTTCTTCCAACACACCATTTGCTAAACAAATATTTTTTTCCTCTGAGGTTTTCTAAACAAATTCTTTCCCCCTTCACGGTTTGGGTTAAGGATGGAGCACAGATGTGGAAGAAATGGAGGTTCTTACTCTTCTCCTAGATGGGATGTAAAGATCTGCCTAATGATCTTTGTACGGGCATTGAAGCATGCTCTCTGTCTCACCGACTGCAGAAAGGATTTTTTTTCTGTTGCAAAAGAAATCTAGTCATTCTAGCCCTGTATTTTTCACTCCAGGTTTACCAGGGAGGGCTGTAACAAGGCATCTACTTCTTCAGCTAGACCCAGCTGCTCCACAGTGGAAATAGGGCAGTTGGTGTCCACCCCAGTCCAGGCTGCTGACCAGTATGTGCGACCTGCATGCTGGGGGAAACAGCCTGTGTGTCTGCTCCACATGCTGCAGCAACCATGGGTGGCAGAGCCGTGGGGACCAGACAAACCACTTCTTATTCTCTCTACACAGAGAAAATAAATGTTTATGCTTTACCCCAGACAGCTCCTCCCATTTGCAGGGTCAACAGGGTAAATGCACATCTTGCACTTGAAGTAAGGGGAACTGGTTTCTTCTGAGAGCTTTGCTGGAGGGACACTCACAAGGGAAAACTCAATAGGAGAAACATACTGAAAGAGGACAGAATGGAAAGGATGCCTCATTATTCATTGGGGTCCCCTCTGCTCACCCTCTATGGTTTAGGTTTCTGACCTGCTGGGGATCTGTTTTCCACCCTTTCATATTCCGAGCAAGGAGAGCTGAATTTTTGCGACTCAATTTACCCCGTAATATTTCACTTATGGAGAAATACATCAAAATTGTATTTAGCAGGAGCAAAGTGTTGGAGAGGCCTGGCCGTATCACTGACCTGAGGTGGGCTGCTGCTTTTGCCTTTGTCCTTAAGGGACACAATGCCAGGAATTGCTGCTGTGGCCTGTCTGGCCTGGCTTTGGGTCTTTGCTTTGCCTGGTGCTGGACTGGCCCTTCTCTTAGCACACCACGCTTTTGCAGATTTTTGGGGGAATGCTGCAGGTATACTACCCCTTGACACTGTCAGCAGTGCCCAGGTAAAATCTTTCACATAAATGGCTGTTTTTCTGGAATACTGGGGTGTCCACACCTCCTGGCAGCAAGACTGGAATTGTTTTACTAATGTCATAATCCATGTCCACCCACAGCATCAGTTCTGAACCGTGGCGTTTACATTAAAAACATGCCAAGCATACTTTGGGAGGGACATAATAATAATCTTGTTTATGTAATAAAACTAAAAAAAAAATAAAAAGAAATAAAACCAATCAAGCTTGGTGAAGCCAGTCACCATATGGATAATGTAAATGACAACAGGAGTGGCTCGACACTGCCTTGCAAGATGTGCTGGCCCTGTGATTGCAGGCACAATAAGCCAGTGTGTGGACATTGAAGTGACATCTAGACTGAGTGTCTTTACAGGAATGCTCCCAGGCAGCCAGCTGTTACCATGGCCAGGCCGAGAGTAGCCACACAAACACGGTGGAGTGGCACAAGCACCGATACAGGGCGCTGCAGGAATTCAGCACGTGTAGCCGGCCTCGCAGAGCGCTTTTCTCGTAGCTCCTAGGCAGGTGTGTTTCGTTTCAGTGCAGGCTGGTGGCACCTCACCCGACAGGGCATGGCATGGTGGGGCAGGAACGAGCCAAGCATCGCACCTGCCTTTATAAATGCATACAGAGCAGGTGGGCATGAGCATCCCAGAAGGAAACAAAGCACTCTACAGCTACCCAGCGACGCCCGCATGGGCGCTGACACCCGGGCTGCCTGGAGATGCCTGTCCCAGGCTCCCTGGGAATTCCACCGGCGGGCTGCAGGCACGCAGCGTCCCGCGGCCATTCTGGCATCCAGGAGAGAACAACCTGGAGCTCCGGGCCCGCGTTACGGGGCTGTGCGAGTGCCCACCGCCGCACCGCCCGGCCTGGGGCGGACGGGCTGCAGCGGCCCGGGAGCCTCGCGGG
>VXBN01009199.1:223984-275223 GCA_013397395.1 Sinosuthora webbiana
GCGGCCTCCGCGCCCTCCCCGTCCCGACCGCGGCCCCGTCTGCGCCCGCTCCCCGCCGGGTGGGCGCTGCGCTCCCGCGGCGCGATGTCGGCGCGGCGGCGGCGGAGGGCGGCTGCCGAGGAGGAGGAGGAAGAGGAGGAGGAGGAGGAGGCGGCGGAGGCGGGTAGCGACAAGGTGAGGACGCGCGGGGGCGGCTGCGGCTTTTGGGGCCGGGGGGCAGCGCTGCCTCCCCCCACGGGCCCGGACCGTGCGTGGAGCTCCGCGCTGCGCTCCGGACCCGGCAGCCGGGACCCTCCCGGGCTGGAACCCGACCGCGCTCTCGGGTGGCGGGAGTAGAGAGAGGGCCAGGTGCCAAGTTAGGGGTTGCGGGCCCACGCGTGTTTTGCCCCATTGCCATTCCCTGTGGCGAGACCGAAATGGGAGCGGCCGGGCTCTCTCCGGGCCCGCAGCGAAAGCTCAGCGCTGTAGCTGCGTGTTGTGTCTCACCTCTTGACGAGGGAGCTGATGGCGTGGTGTGACCCCAGCCGGGTGCTGAGCACCAGCCGGCCGCTCCCTCACACCCCTCACTCCCCCCTGCCCGCTGGGATGGGGAGGAGAGTCGGGAAAAAAGGTAAAATCCGTTGGCTGTGATAAGAACAGTTTAATAATTGAAGTGAAATAGTAATATTAATGAAAAGGGAGATGACAAAAAGGCGTATAAAACCCCAGGAAGTGCAAGTGGTGCAGAATACAATTGCTTCACCACCTGCCCAACAACGAGCAGCAATCAGCTTTTCTCAGCCAATACCCCCCAGGAGAGCCTTTGGCCAGGTCAGATCAGCTGCTCTGGCCATGCTCCCTCCTGGCTTCTTGTGTGCCTCCTCACTGGCAGAGCACGGGAAACAGAAAAGTCCTTGAGTTGAGCTAAGCGCTGCTCAGCCAAGCAAACACATCAGTGTGTTATCAACATCATTCTGCTAAATCCAAAACACAGCACTGTAGCAGCTACTAGGAAGAAAATTAACTCTATCCCAGATGAAACTGGGACACTGGCCCAGGCAAAGAGTGTACTTCTATGTGGTTGGGCCAGTCCAGTAGCGCTGGAACTAACTCAGAACAGTGATCTGCTCCATTTAAAGGCTGTGTCAGCATTTCCCCAGCAACTCTCTCTGCTTTATGGCCTGTTAAGTGATAGGCATTCACCTCTGGCCTGGAAAGGACTTACAGTATGACATTTCTGCTAAGGCAAGAGGTTTTTGAAATACTAAGTCTATGCATCAGGTTCATTACAGTGGCAAAACAGCCACAGTGCTGTTCTTTTGTTTGCTGTGGAGTTAAGGCTTATCTCTACAAAAGCTAAGCACATCACCACATCACAGTTACTAATTGTCTGAATAAAATGAAAGAGAAGGTCTCATTTGGGTTACTGGAATTAAAGTTAAAAAAAAAACAAAAAGCTTTCTGATTGCTAAATTGAGGTAGCAATACGTGTCTTTTTACTTGAATCAGTAACTGCTTAAACTTGCATGGATGTCGATGTTGCAGAGTGTGTAGTCTGCCTTAGGCATTGTGGCAAGGAACTGGAAAGTGAAACTCGGGACTGTTTATTCCTTGCTTTGGTTGCTTTAACTAAAAGCAATGAACTTGCAAATATGTAGTGCTGTATTGAGGGCTGTGATCACATAAGGTAGTGTTTAGATTATAGCTGTGCACAGTATTTCTCTGTAGATCAGAATTAACTTTTAAACATAATTTCTCATCACAGTGTGCTCGAAAAGCTGTTTTTCTGTGGAGATACTCCGGTTTGCTTTATTTTGCAGAGTAAGTTTATTTCTGAGGTGTGCAGTGAGCTGCCTTCAAAGAATTCTTGCCATTCAAAGCCTCTGCTACTCAGACCTCCAAGGGGTGCCCCTAATCTTGGTTTACCTGTGGCAGCCAGGAGGAGGAAAATGCTGTTCCAACTTAGAGGCCTGCTGTGGTTTTACTCTAGCTGCTCGACAGCCTAGTGTTTCATCCCATTTGGGATGATGTTGGGCAGCCAGGAGGCTGGTGCTGTGTATGCAGCTGCTTTGCTGGTTACAGGAGATGGATTTCAATGTGCATACATTTGTGTTCACTTGAATGACAGAAAAGGAAAGCCTTTTCCACTGCACAAGAGACTTTCTCATGGATTATTTGTGGGACCCTCCATGTTCCTGCTGGAGTTGTTTAACCCATCTGCGATGTGCCCAGCACTGGTGACCCTTGTCATGGCTCACAAGTGACAGGAAGGATTGTTTTTACATATTAAAGCTGGCTTTAGTGCCATTGTGGAGATAAACCAGTATTTTGTACAGAGGTTTCAATCAGTGGGTCACAGTTTGGGACTCTTTTGAATATGAGCACACATGTAATGTGCGCTGCAGGTCATTTGATGAGCAGCATCTGGTCATCAGGATTCACAGGTGTCACATTATACAGCTTCCTAGATGGTTATCACTCTGCTCTGTCTCTTGCCTGGACTTTACAACAAGTGGATACTTTTATTGTCCTCTGGCTATTTTGAGATGGCCTTTTTGGTGTGGTGATCTTGTATTTGGACTCAAAATTAGTTCTTTGGCTGATAACTACTCAGGATAGCCATGCTGCAGTGGCTTTGCACTGCTTTCTCGAATGCAGCTCAGAAACATCACCCTCTTCATCACTTGCAATGAAGGAGAAAACTTGTTTCTTTGGATTGTATGTGCTTTACTCTTCTTCTGCTCTTGTTGGCCCATACCAAGACTTCCAGATATATAAAGGCAACATGCACCTTTTTTTTGTCCAAGTAGAGGAGCCCTCTGTGTTTGTTGAAGAACTCCAGAAACACTAAATATGTCTGAAGGTTTTTCTTTATTTTACTTGGAGCCCTGTTTTCAGTGTGCTATCTGGTACTTTTCATGTTACACTTGCTATGTCCATAGATGCTCATTTCCTACTGAATTTAAGCAAAGGTGTTGAGGGTTTTCTTCCTCATTTGCATACTTTTTTGTCACTAATTGGAAACAACTGGTAGCTATTTCTATATTGATATAGTTTCAAAGGAAAGTTAAATTCCTTGGTTTTGTACCAATATGATGTACCCTTTCTGAAAGCTTCTTGAAGTTCCCAAGCTCTGCAAGTCTTAGTGTCTCCAGTTGCTCACTAGCTTGTTGAGCTGGTGACATTTTGCGAAATTGCTGTGAACGTGCCTTTGCCTTGTAGGGCCCTGCAATTTCATTAGTTTGTTGTTTTCTTTGTATTGTCCTGTGGCATGCAGGAGTGTTTTTTTGGTTGTCTCTTTCTTACTTCCTGCTGCTTGCCCTGGCTGCTCTTTTCCTAACAATATCTGATCAAAGTGCCTTCATAAATACTCTGAGAGCATTGGGGAAAAGTGGAATGACTTGGCATTCAGATACT
The DNA here is from genome assembly GCA_013397395.1 of Sinosuthora webbiana. Taxonomy (NCBI): domain Eukaryota; kingdom Metazoa; phylum Chordata; class Aves; order Passeriformes; family Sylviidae; genus Sinosuthora; species Sinosuthora webbiana. The sequence goes on from VXBN01009199.1 coordinate 227,381, forward strand.
TAATATGTATAAATCAATTAAAGATTTACAGGATGATCTGCATGTGTTCGTGATTCTTTTAAAATTTCAATTATTTGCATTCTTTGCTAAAAAGTAAGAGTGCTTTCAAATGCTTCCAAAAAATTAGTGTATCCTGGAAGAAATCATACAGTTATTTCCTTTTTGTACTGTACAGAGTTGTCTGTACAGTACAAAGTAGTAGGACAGGGAGGGGAAAGTGTGGTCACATTGCATTGCTGGCTCTTAATTATTTGTAACTACAGCAAGCTTGGAATCACTGAATGCTGTTTCTCTTGTGGTATTGAAAAAGCTGTTTCTGTTCTGTGGGACAGCCCTTTCAGGGAATCAACTGCCAGATAAGTTGCCCAGACCTGTGAAGCTCAGTTTGGCACTTGGATCTTTGATGTCCAAAACCTCACAAACCTGCTGGGAGATAAATGAAATTCCTAATTGCAGTATAGCCTGTTGTGGATCTGTCTGTCTGCCGTGGATCACTTAGTTACTTCATTGGGATTATTTCTCTTGGAGTACCTCGAAAATGGATCATTTTAATTTGCACAGAGAAGTCTGACCTCTATGCTTTCTGCTACAAGCATGGTAATAATAATAAGGGCAGACTCCTTCCAAGCCTCTGTTTTCTTGGAAATGGTGGTGAATTAATGCTAATGCAGAGAGCGAAGGGTCTGGAGTTTCCAGTCATTGATTCAGTATGTGCAGGTCTCTCCCCTGTGTTTCTGCATATGTCAGGCTTTAATAGTTTGGAAACAAAGGTTTCATTATTCAGGATCTTACGATACTTTGATTCTTGGCTTCAGAGGAAAGTATCAAGGTACACCTAATTAAATACTCTACAATGTGTTCTAACTGAACTATTGACTTTACTATGGAACCTGTGAGAGAGACTGCCAAAAGATCAAAGAGGAGAAAACTTACTTGGAGTAACACTTGGGCTTATAAAATGACAATAACTAAATGCTTTTGCTCGTTGTCTTTTCCCCATAAATTCTTGGACAATGGCTTAATTTTTCCAGTTGCTCTTCATGGAGATGCTACAAAGAAGAACATATTTGCTGTCTACTTAGGAGTTCCTTACGGCGTCCTGGAAAAATGCCGTACAAGAGGAACATTGCGAGTGCCTTTGTAACCAGAATAATTCTGCTGCGTGGCTTGCTTGGCACGTATTAATTGTAGTGGAGGGTGTGTGGTACAAAACAGCAATTCAGAAGTGTGAGGCCTTTTAGGTGATGAAAGATGGAGATGTCTGGTTTTTTCTCCATGACACACGGCTGTATTTCGTGAGCTGTTGCAAAATAGCCGGCAAGCAGACATCCACATGGAAGTGTAATTTATGGTGAGGTGTCGCATGTTCTGAATTCCTGGTATGGAGGCTCAAGCTCTTGACTAGCTGAGCTTCTCCCTTTGTGTTTGTGGTCTTGTACAGAAGATCTAGCACAAGGATGAAAGTCTTGTCTTTTGAGAATACCAAACTTAAACCACTACCCCTTACAGACACTTTGGGTGTGGATCAAGCTGGCAGGAGTGGCGCACTTTTTGTGTATGAACAATTCTGTCACCTGCAGTTTGAAAACCCTAGGAAAAAAAAAAAATCCAAACACCTTGGATAAAACTCTTAATTTGGAGTTGAAAGGTTTCCTAGGCACTTAGGATAGTACAATCTGTGCTGGTTTCAATTAGCCTTTGAAAAACCTCATAAATACCTGCTCATAGTTTTGTACCCGCGGCATTTCCCACGGACCTTCAAAAGTCCTTGATGTTACAGTGTACTAAGCTTGGCCACATCTCAAGTCTGAAGAGCAGGAGAAGGAAGGGCTGCTTGGGTTTGTGCTGAACTTCAAAACTGCTTCTACAAGGTCAAGCTGCATTAACAAGGCTCTCGATGATTTTTTTTGTGTGTGTATGTGTGCTTTTATAGTGATTAACTTAGTGCTTCCTTCCATAATGACTGTTGTTATTTGTGGCTGTAAACTGGAATGTTTGTAATCAATCACGTAAAATAATTTAGAAAATGATTAGCAAGGAAGTCTCGTCCCCCAGTGATGAGGTTCTAAGCATTTAATGATGCAGAAGACAATTAACTAGCTTTTAGTGAGCAATGTCCTCTTTGGCTCCTGATTTTACAAATTAAATGCCTTATTCAGGAAATTGTTGTGGCTGTGATAGCAGTTAACTGGAAAATAAATCACTCATGGTAATTTTTGAGGTATGTTGCACAGGGAAATTGAAGATAGTTGAGGTATTGATTCCCACTGGTTATTTTAGTAATGTAAGGTGAAAAAAAAGCACCAAGTTTTAAGCAACTCGCAGGTTGCACCAGCCAAACTCCCATGAACTACTGAAAATCACATCAGATAAACACAGACTCCTTCTCCAGGCTGGTTAGGTACTCTGAAGACAGCTGTGCCCTTGTGAATTCAGATGTTAGAAGTAGCAAATTTAAAATATTGCAGATAATGAGATGCTTATAAGTGATAGTTGTGTGGTAAAGATCAGAGGGGCAAAACTAAGTATGATTTTTTAAAATATTGTTTAAACACAATTGTTTTCTGCAACACCAAAGTGGAATAAAAAAGTTTGGGGATATTCTTAGTTCTGAGTGCTTAGAAGGGAGAACATCTCTGCCGTCTGCAAGCAGGGATTAATATTAAAGACGCTAAGTCATGGTCTTAGGGCCCGGATTACTGCCCGTCATCTGCGCGGTGAGTGGTGTCTCCCAGGACTGTACTGACAGCCTGCTGCACTCCAGAGCAGCTCACAGGGGTTGGAACATGCCTTTGGGAGAGAGCTGTGATCCCCCGCAACTGCATCTATAGTTATTTTCCTGGGCTATGGTACAACACTCTGAATAGCAGGGTTGTGTGTGGTAATTTTTAATTTATTTTCGTGCTTTTTCAGGTGTTCCACAGACTTTTTGAAGTCTGAACCACAGCTTATTTGCTCTTGTTACTTGTGTTAATTAGGGGCAGAGTCTGCCTAATAATTATTCAGCTGTGGGGTTTCAAGGTCTGAGGAAGCCTTTGATCACCTTTTTGAGATAAGTAAATGCTGTAAAATCGAGAATTTCATCCTAGGCATGTGTGTGGTACGTCAAATGAATGAGAAAAACCCAGGCCTAACTTAAAAAAAAGAGAGGCAAATACCCACTTGCCTTGTGCATGTGTATAGCGTCAGCTCGCTATCTCGGGTTCTAAAAGGTTAAAAGCACTGTCTAAGTGGAAAGGATGGTGTTTTCCCTCGGAGCAGAGTCCCTGGAGAGCCAGGGGAGGGTCCGAGTTGGAGCCTGCCTGCAGCACCCTGGTCAGCTCCTGGCCCCTGGCCCCTCCGCGGCCAGCCCCGAGGTGTGGGCTCGGCCCTTGGCTTTGGACGACCAGCTTTGGAAAACCTTATCTTCTGCCTCGTGTTGTTTGCAGAGGCCAGGACTGGGACACAGGTTACACCGAAGGGCAGCTGCAGGGAAAAGGCCACGGATTATAAACAGAGTAACCACGCTGGGGTTGGGTGGGATGGCTGGGGGTGTAGGCATCTAAATTCTGTGGCGTCTCATAGTGGGGGCAAAAGAGAGGCTATACCTGTGCTGGCTTAGAAAAAGTGACAAAAATACTCAGAACAAGGGAGGAAAGTAATATTGTTAAGGAAAAGTGGGAAAGAAAAGCAGAAGTTTCTAATTAATGGAAATAAAGGAGAATGGAAATAAAGCAGAAAGAACTGAGATGAGGAAGTTGGAAAGAGGGAGATGGAGAAATAGCGTATAGCAGTGGAGAAGAAAGTTTTAAAGCACAGTGACTTAACAGTCCTGAGAACTGTTAAGAGCTGATGAACTTGAGGCAGCAGGGCAGGCTAGAAGCTGTTTGAGATTGTAAGAAGGTGAGGCGAGTCAGGGAGGTCAGGAGGAAGTTCATGTCTCAAGAGAGCCAGGCACTGAGCTAGAGATTGCTCTCTGCATTACTGCTGTGCCAGGGCTGAGTGCAGATTTCCAGCTCCCTGGAGCTGTGATGTTTGCAACTTTAGAACGACTGAAGTCACCCTTAGTGTTGGCTTTAACTGAGGAAAAAATAGTCCTGACAGTGTGCTCTGGGAGTTGGTGACAATTTGTACACTGTAACCAAAATGTGTAGTCCCTTTTTTGCATTCGGGTTAGACACACAGTCTGTCTAGATGATGTCTTCTCTAGCAGTCCTCAGCGAATACTGAAGGAAGAATCGTAGTGCTGCAGTCACACACAAAATTATTTTGAGTAATACAGTGTCCATGGGACACTTGGTCACTTCACAGTTTGGTTTTGGATTGTTCTTTTCAAGCCCTACCTTGTATAAAACTGCTAGCAACCTCTTCTCATTGGATAAAGGGACTGTTTTTTCATGCATTACATTTCCTTTCTTCCTAATGTGACATTAAACCTTCCCCTTATTCCATAGAAGGGTAGTTTGAGATGTGGATAGAGGCTTGGGGATTTCTGGCAAACTCCAGTATTCTGTGTCAGCTGTAGTATTTCTGGAAACACATCCATGAAAAAGTGATGCATAGAATGGGAAGTTTCTTGAATAGAGCAGGTAATGTCACAATATCCAAGTACAGGCCTTCCTATTAACATTTACTGGCATACATTTGTCTGCTACATCATCTACAGTTTCACTAGGACACCATTGCTGCCTTTTAGAAGGTAATGCAGATATTATCAGTACCTAAAGTAATGTTTGACTCAGAATACTGTTTTTTGACAAAATAGCTGATAATCTTTCATTTTGTATTGAGTTTTCTGATAATTTTATTTTTCTGTTTGTGATAGGAAGTGGATTTGGAAGAAAGACTTCATGAGTTGGACCTTAGAAATGATTCAGATATTCCTGATGTTCCTCCACCAACAGACAGCACTCCAGAAATCCTCAAAAGGGCTTTGTCAGGCTTGTCTGCCAGGTACAGTGAAACAAAGAGCTCTCAAATTTAACAGCTGGTGGCTAAAATTCATATGGATTATATTGCAGTTTTAAGTCTTGTACTGCAGTTTTAAGTTTCATATGGTAGATGTGAAAATTTCAAGGATAAATTGTTGCTGGATATTATTGATTTATTTATGCTTTGATAGTCCCTTCAGTGGAATGTTTTTTGCATAAACACCTGTATTTACCCATTGCATGTTTTTCTAAGTAAACACAGTTTGCATAAACACCTACTGAGTCTGAGCATTGCAATAACATGAGCTAAAGAATTTGATTTACAGAATGATTATTTCTGGAGGTTGTAATAAACTGATTTCCTACCTCCAAGATTGAAAGATGTATGAATGAAAAGATGTGTAAATTCTCCAGATAAGGTTTGCTAGATTTTTTTGTGACATTTCCCCTTCTAAATAATTTGCTGTACAGTTAAATACATCACAGCTGATACGTCCATACTTTTTAAAGCAGTGCTCATTTTCTTCCTGCTGTTTCTTTTCAAACTTAGGTTTCTTCCTCCAGCCTCCCAGAAGCTTGATGGCCAACAAATGCGGGGGGATGTGTATGTGTACAGATAGACAGATAATTGTGTGGACCTGCATATTCATGAAGGCTGTTGGATAAAGTTCCTTGTATAATTTTTTATGCAGTCCCTTTACAACACCTGATCAGTCAAACCCTTTTGGAGCAAGCAAGTTGGATTTTTTTTTTTCCCCTAATGCAGTGAAAGAGCATTTAGGTGATAGCAAAAAACTACCTACTAAAATGAATATGGGTAATAATAATTATATATAAAATAATATATACATTATGCTCCATATAACAAACCAAGCAAAATACAGTGTATATTTTAGAAGCAACTTAGGTCTTGCAAGAGTCAAAAGAAGGATCACTAATCCAGACTATAATTAAAACCTTCCAAATCCCTGTAAAAAAACTGGTCTCCTGCAGGTATCTCCAACAGCACTGCAAAATGAGTTTTTTGCCTTGCTCATTTTCTAATCTGTGGTCTGTTTCTGTTGTGTCCATGAGCTATAAGCAGATGTAATGTTTCAGGTTTTAAAAAGCCTGTGTCTAAACTGCACCAGCTGTGAGCAGAATGTGATATTCTCCATTGCCATCACACTGCAAGGAGTGTCTGTTTCAGAATCCTGTTGTTGTGTTAAATGTGGAAGTCTTAGGTCTCCAAATCAGACTTGTTCCAAAGGACATGGTGATGCCTCAAACCTGTGACTAAGAGGCGCAGGTGAAACCTTTTGTGTTTCACATGCTTGAAATTCTTTATTGGGGTGTTTGCACAAAGGTATACAAAGGGTGCTTTGAGTGAAAAATTAAATTCCTGGTGCTTTATGAATGCTAGAGTTGAAATTACCTGCCAGTTCAGTAGCCATCAGTCCCAGCAGAGCCACTGTCATCATGTGCAACATGAGTGGGTTGCACTGTAACTCTCAGAAATATGGATACTCCTTGTCTTTGACTCTTGAAAGAAATAGTATCTATAACTTTCTAGCAGAGAGTTAGGATACAATGCACTTGTCAGGTGGCTTCCTAAATTCTGGAGCTTCTTGTCTTCCTGAAGTTGTCTTTCCAGAGCTGTGCTTGCCAACACTCCCAAAATACCGTGTGGTATTTTAACATTCCTCATAAAGGACGCAGAATTCTTCTGGAGGAGGCTTGCTCACTATGGATATGCCACCAGGGCCAAGCTGCTACAGTGTATCCCACATCATAGAGCAACATAAAACATGTTGTGATAAAGCCTCTCCTGCCACTGTCCTGATACTTAAGGCAAATCCAATTAGTGGCTGTAGCTGCCGTTAACCTGACAATGAATTGCATCCTAGAAAATCAAATTATTGTAGTTGAAGTTTACATTGGAACTGGACTCTGATTCAAAACTAACACTGAATCAGGTGCCTTCTGAATCAGGTGTATCTCTTGATGAAACAGTGAAACACAAAACTGATGCAAAGCAAAACATTAGGAAGAATGCCTTCAAGCTATAGAAGGGGGCTTTGTGCTTAGCAGTAACTTGTGATCAGTTGCTTCAGCGGACACTTAGAGGAAATGGCCTCAAATTGTGCCAAAGGACGTTTAGGTTGGATGTTACAAACAATTTAATTTGGGAAAAAGGTTTGGAATTAAACCTTTGGAGAGATTTAATTTAGGAAAAAGGTCAAGCATTGGAACAAGCTGCCTGGGGAACTGGTGCAATCACCATCCCTGGAGGTATTCAGAAGATGTGTAGATGTGGCAGTCAGGGACACAATTTAGCAGTGGACTTGGCAGTGCTAGGCTAACAGCTGGACTCGGTGATCTTAAATGTTTTTCCAGCTTAAATGATTCTAGAGTAACAGATTTTTATACTCTGTTTTCCTTAGGTAGCCACCAGCAGCTGCAAAGGTCTACAAGGACAAAAGAGTCCAGCTAGTTTGACCCGTCAACCCCCATTGTCGCATATTCTCCTGTGTTGGTTCCAGTGCTCACAAAAACACTGGAATAGATATCCAACAGATAACCCTCTACCTGGCCAAAGAGCTACTTTGCTGCTGTAGAAAGTTGGTGGTCACTTGTTTGGAGGTTTTGTTGTGTGTCTGTTAGTCCCCAAAGGATCATTTGCTTTTTACCTGGCAGCCTTTCTTTCATATGCCAGCCTTTGCGTGGCTGGGCCCCCATCAGTCTTGCAGCTGACGTGATGCTTTTTGAGGGTCCTGATGTATTTTCGCAGCGGCTTCAATATGGGGTTGTACCAGTTCATTGCAAAGAACATTTGGCAGGGCTGAGGCAGCACAGGGGAAGAAGAAAGGTGTCTAACTTTAATTTCTTTTACTGTGCATCCTGTTTAGTTGGATAGTTGCTTGATTCTGTGTTTCTTGCTATGCATTGATTAAAGACAAATACTTCTGGTATTCCCACTGTTTCTAATACAGTTTAGTCTCTAGTTAGCAGAGGAAGTGGAATTTATTTTCATTTATAACTGCTTGCTTTTTATTTTTTAATAGATGGAAAAATTGGTGGATACGTGGAATTCTCTCCCTAGCTATGATTTCTGGGTTTTTTCTGATTATATATCTGGGATCATTTATGCTGATGCTTCTGGTAAGTTTATTTAAATGCATTCTTCCGTGCAAGAGTTATTTGATCTCTTCATTAATCATGCCTAAGCTGAAAGAAAACTGCATGGACAATTCAGAGTTATTGTCTTTTATTTCTGTAAATGTAACTGCTTTTGAAAAACACTTGAGGGATTCAAAGCTGGACCTTATAGATTAAGGACTATCTGTAGGTTGGAGCTAGATCCCTTTCTGAGGTACAGACAAAGTGCGTTTTTAGGTCATGAAGTGAAATGCTGATGAGGATAACAATAAAAAAGTTATAATAGTCTTCATACAGGCTGTACAGCAGGTCAGCCTTTGCTGCTTCTTTGCACCATTTTAATTGCTGGTATTTTAATGGAATTATGGTTTAACTGTCTTTCGCAGTCTTGGCAAGGAAAAGACAGGGATTTAGCTTTTAATGTGCTGAAATTGGTCCTTCTAGGTAACTGCTTCAGTTTTTAAGTTTGTTCAAGTATCAATTTTTTTTTTTTTTACTTTTTTCTTGGCCTCCTATGAGGCAATTTTAGGATTGTATTCCTAGAAACATTTAGGTTGGAAAATACCTTTAAAATAATTGAGTTGAGCTGTTAACCCAGCATTGCCAAGTCCACCACTAAACCACATCCCCAAGTCCCCATCCACACATCCTTTAAATATCTGCAGGGATGGTGACTCAACCACTGCCCTGAACAGCATCTTGCAATGCTTAACAGCCCTTATGGTGAAGAAATTTTGTTAATATCCAATATAAACCTCTGCTCCCATCTAAACTGAGGCCATTTTCTTTCACTTGTTACTTAGGAGAAGAGATCAACCCCTGTCCCTGTCTCCCAGCTCAGGGGAGAGGATAACCAGCTTAACAGCTGGTCTTAACCTTGAAGAGGCAAAGAAAGCATTAAGAACCTCAGCCTTTTCCTCATTCTTTGTAAATGTGTTTCCTCCTGGGTCCAACAAAGGGTGGAGCTTCTCCTTAGCCCTACTTTTGCTTCTGATACATTTATAGAGGTATAGAGGTAGTTTTTATTGTCTTTTATGGCAGTAGCCGGACTAAGTTCTCATTGGGCTTTGGCCCTTCTACTTTTCTTCTTGCAAAATCTCACAACATCCTTGTAGTCATTCTAAGTCACCTGCCCCTTCTTCCAAAGGTCATAAAATCTAATGTCTTGAGAGACTGGAATGCTGTTTTGCCAGCATTATGATCTGCATTACAGTTTCCACACCTGAATTAGTCTGGTTAATATTTCCTGTTTTATGATGAATGACATAACAAACTACTAATTCATCATCTCATTCATGGAGGATTTTCTTTTTTGCGTGTGAAGAAACAAACAAACAAAAAAAAGCCCTTTTAAACTGCAGGTTGTTGTAAAAAGGTTTTTTTTTCCCCACAATCCTCCCTTTAGTAGGCTGTTGCATTTGAGAATTCCGATTATGAACAAAAAGGAACTAATTAATTTCCAATGTGATTTTGTGTATTCATGGTATACTCTGTGATTGCAGTCATGGGCAAGCTGTTAAGACATGAACCAAAAAGTAATTCAAGTTAGTATAGAATTGTAGAAGAGTTCTTCTTTTGTGCCATAAAGCAAAAAGTCTGTCTTCTAATATAATGAGCTGGTAATTAAGTTGATATTTGAGACTATATAAAAAGGAGAATGGAGGGAAAAACCAGTCTTGTTCATGAATTATTTAATTTAACTGGAATAAAATAGCTTGTTTTTAAATAACAGTTGTCATGTTAAAACCAAATGTCAGTATTGAGACTGAAAATGTCCACAGCCTTGTAGGAGGAGTAATCCAGTGAGGTTTGGAGGACAAGACTGCTAAAGAGCTGGGATGTATGTTCTGCATTTGCTGGCTACTCGGGTACCAGGCTTCCATGGCTTGGACTCTGGTGCCCTTTTCCACTGCAAGGTGTGATCCTGTAGTGCTCCTCTTCCCTACAGCATTTAGTTTTATAAGGCTGGCCAAGCAGAAGGAACAGCACAAGATAGGGGAGCTTCAAATTGAACTGGCTGGGGTGGTGTAAGCCTCTGAAGCTGTGTTCACAGGTTGAGCAAGATGAGCTGTGTTGGTGAGGGGGTGCCCAAAGCCTTCCGTGCCAACACGCGTCGGCTGCCTGGGCGGGTTCTCGCTCCAGCCCCTGCACGGAATCACCCCTGGAGGGAGTTTGGCAATTCCATACGTCTGGGTAGGGTGATCTGCTCGCAGCCTGCGGATTGGACAGGAGTGGCAGAGTCCTTTGAAGCCCAAAGGCATGACAGGACATACTGCCCGACTCAGACTGGCAATGCAGGGAAGCGGTGAGGTCAGCAAAACAGAAGGAAGGCCTGGGAGGGTGTGACATTCAGACATGGGTTAGATGACCTTTGCCTCTAATCATAAATGCTAATTCCCTTGATGAGATGCTTACAAGTGAAAGACCTGGGTGTCCAGGCTGTGTTGCACAGCTAGTTTTTTCCACTGGGTCCAGAAAATACTTCTAGAATTAAATGTAATGGTAAAACTTAGCCAAAAGAAATAGGAGAGCTTTCTTTACAGGAAGCACTTCTAACCTGCTGCTCTCAAACTGTTTTAGTGCAGAAAGGTCAGGAGCCTTCCCTTGTTTCATGCGTATGTTCTTAAAACTAGCCCAATGTGGGTTTTTTTCCCTTCATGTACAATGGTTTGGAGATTTTTTTAAAGTTTTGAATGGAGCTTAGTTTTTCCTTGAATTTGCTTTGAAGCGGTTTTCTGAGTGAAATTTGACTTCAGAATAATGTCTTCCCTTTATGCAGGCTGCAGTGCTCCTTACTGCCTGTAAGAAACAACTGCAGCATATTTACCAAGCTTTTTATTTCTCTTATTTTAGGTCTTAAGCATCCAAGTGAAGTGTTATCATGAAATCATCACTATTGGTTACAGAGTCTACCACTCGTATGATTTACCATGGTTTAGATCCCTCAGCTGGTGAGTAGCAAACCAGAAGATCAATAAGCCAGGATGTGAAACTTAAATCATCTTCTTCCTCTCCTGTTGTGGTGGAATGACAGCTCAGTGGGTCATATGCAGACCCACATGAGACATCTGCCTCTAACACAGGATTTTGTAGTTGTGTTCCCCCAGTGAACTTGGACAAATCAGTTGGCCTTTTATTACTTTTTTCTTTAACTTGTTATAAATAAATCCTTGTTTGTTTGTTTTGTTGTTATAAACTGCATTTAATATATGTTGTCTTATTAAAATAACTGTTAGCTGTTGCATACTGCAGGTACTTTTTGCTGTGTGTGAACTACTTCTTTTATGGAGAGACTGTAGCTGATTACTTCGCTACATTTGTGCAAAGAAGAGAACAGCTGCAATTCCTCATTCGTTACCACAGATTTATATCTTTTGCACTCTATTTAACAGGTAAGTGCAGGAAATCACAAAATTGAAAGAGCTTCGTGCTGTATTTCCTTATTTAATTTAAATATATATGTAATTGTTCCCCATCTTTATGCACTTCCAGTTTCTTTTTCCTCTTAATGCTTGAGGAAATGAGGTGGTTGCAGTTGCATTTTTCCTGTGAAAAGATGAGTACAAATTTTGCATTCACTGAGAAGAAGAAACCAACCTAAATAAGGAAATGGTCTTGAGACAGTTGAGACAGTAGTGCTGAAAAGAGGCTGGCAAGCATTAATTTTGATTGCTGAAGGGCTGGTGCTATTTTGGCAGGCTGTAGAGATGACTTCTCTGTGTAATTGCTGTACTGGGTTGATTCTTTACTGTGCAAGTGTTCTCCTAGGTCTCCAGTAATAGGATTTACTAATACATTTTTAAACTGATTAGTCAAAATGCCTGAGTCTTAATTTTGTCTGCACGATATTCAGATACTTGCCTCATGGAAAAGTTTACTCCCTGTCCAGAGAAAACCTTTTTATAAAAGCCTTTCTGCTAGGAAGGAAAGACACAAGTTGGCACTCTTGTGGGGTATTGCTTTGTGAACACGTAACTATGTTTTTTCAGGAATGCAGTTTAGCAAAATTAAATCAGCTGAAGACTCAGATTGGCTTAAGGGACAGGGGCCTGCCATGCTACAAATATTTCTAAAGTGTACTGAGAAATCTGATCTTTGTGATGATCTGTCAGTTTTTCTTTTTTATTTTTTTTCTTAAACCAAATAAAAATTGGGCTTAGATGACAAACTTGAAACCAGCTTTGCAGAACTTGACCTTTTTCAGCTGGCTTTGGCTTGGGGAAACTGACTTTAAAAATGCCTTGTGAGCTTGTGAGTGGAGTCGTGAGACAAGCCAAGCAGGAGCAAAAGAGGAGGCAGAGTGTAGCAGAGCCCATTGGGATTGTGGGGTCACTTAGGGGCTGTCCCCAGGGTTCAGGGTCTTTTGAGGGTCTCTGTCACCCTGTTAGTGCAGAAAGTTGCCATAGGAGAGAAGAGGTGCTCAATTAGCCACACAGAAATTTCTTTTTGGTCAGCTGAATTCTCCAGCACCTGTTCTTCACACTTGTGTTGTGTGCACCCATATGCCTGTCTGGGGAAAGGGGCAACCCGGACTTTTCCTTTCATTTATTTCTGTTCATTATTCAAAACCAGTTTGTTGACCTGGCTTTTGAGTGGTTTTTAAAAGTGATGATCTCTTTTACTTAAAATTGATGTCCACAATGGGACCTTGTATGTGCCTAGATGCATGTTCTTTACTGATGGTTTACTAGGGATGTTCATTACTGGTGTTAGCTAAACCTGTGTTAAATAAATGAGAATAACTCTATACGTACTTTTAACTGAATATAAGCCAACACTTCTAGCAGCAGAGGGATTAAAAACTACTTCAAAGGAAGAGAATTACTGGTATATCACAGTTCAGTGTCATTAAATATAAGATGGTACAAACTGCACTTGCTTTGTTTTACAGGATTCTGCATGTTTGTTTTGAGTTTAGTGAAGAAACATTATCGTCTGCAGTTTTACATGGTGTGTATTACCCACTTTGCTGTGGTCATTCACGTTATGAATGTCACTAGTAACAGTCATGTCCATATGCTCATAAAATAGTTTGGAAGAGGGGTGTGGAAAATGTGCTTTAATTGGGAGTAACATGAAATCAAGTCATGCTGGACTGTATCTGTTCACCTTCCTGATGATGATGATGATTATTGTATCCCAGGATGTGGCCTCTCAGGCAGTACAAGCTGTCCTTGGTGAGGCCTTGTGCATGTCCAACATGATGTGTTTCCCTTAGTGATAGGCTGATATTGATGCCTTGAGAGGCTACCTAGAACAGAGGCTAGACAGAGTTAAAGGAATAAAGTAGGTGTTTATTAAAAGGCCCTCAAAGGGTACCCTTTGGCAGTACAAGAGCCTGGCCAGGGCTACACCCAAGATGGATGACGAGTCACAAATTTTCACGCTTCTAAAAATTTTGGTCCATTTACATATTGGGGTAATTGTCCAATTACAGCTTCAGGTTAGGAAGTCCCATCCCTGCAGATTGCTTTCCTCAATTCATTGTTGTTTATACTTTTTGGGCCTGAAGCTGCAACAGTGTCCTTGGTTCTCAGGCTGGAAAAGGATTGTTTTGTCTAACTAAACTGTGAGGAGAACTTGCTAAGACTTTATATGAAGTTCAGAGTTAAATACTAATGCGGTACAGAATCTGAAAAATATGAAAGCTTAAACTTAAGGCATCAATATGAAAGAGGTTGCTGGAGAAGGGGGATGCCTCTCCCTGCCAGGTCTGAAGCCAAACAGTTCAACATTGTGTGGAAAGTGGTTCTTGTGACTCAAGTGTTGCTTTCTAGAGGCCCCACTGAAGTACCATGAGGGGAACTTGATCTTAACCCGTGTGGAATATTTATTCTGTGACACTTCACAGCTGTTCTGGTCTTCTGCTCTGCAGTGTCTCAATAGATCATTGATGTATTAAAAGAAACCAGCATTCTCCTCTCTCGTATTTGTCCACCTAATAATCAGCATAGTAGCTAAGCAACTGCATTAACCTTTTTCTTACGTGTATCTTATACATTGAAAACTGATTCTGTAACATTACAGGTTAAAACCAAAGCAAATGAAACACTCAAAACACCCCAGTGACAACGCCCCACCTCCCACTTCTATATAGGAATGATTAGAAATCGCAGGGAAACAGCAGTGCAGTACAGCTCCTGTCTTGAAAGAACTTGAGCAATCAGGACATTGCACAATTTAAAGATTTCCTAAAGCTTTGGGAATGTGGTTAACCCTGCTGTTTCTGCACTGCTTTAGGTAGCACTTGGAGGATCCCCAGTTATAAACTAGGACTTAACTGAGCTATATAATAACATCTAAAAAGGTCTTTTACTCAAAATAATGTACCCTGTTAGTAGGAGAGCTTACCTGACAGTGAGATGCAGCTTTTCTAGGAGGTATAGTCTTTATCTTCTAATCTGCAAAAAACCCTCCTCATCTTCAGACTGGCACAACCTAAATATATTAACTTGCCATGATTTTTTTTCCTTTTTCCACTTCTGGAAAGAAGGTGAAAATGTGTCATGTCAGTCACGTGACTTGGTGTCTGCCCAAAAAAAAACATTAAAATGTGATTACCCAGGAATTGCAACAAAGCAGAGTGAAGAGCCATGTATCTGCTGTGTGGCAACACAGTGTTTAGGAAGAAAAGGAGAGTCTATCCCATCCCTGTAAGTGTCCAAAGCCAGGCTGGATGGGGCCCTGAGCAACCCAATTTGGTGGAAGGTGTCCCTGCCTGTGGTGAGGGGGTTGGAACTATGTGAACTTTAAGGTCCTTTCCAACCAAACTGTTCCATGATTCCAGTAGAGTAGGCATTTGGGTTTAGGTGGTGTTCCAATGTCACCATACAAATACTAAAAACTTTGCTGCAGAGCTGCAGTAATTAACCAGCAGGTAATCTTTTCAGAAACCTTTTGTCATTTCTTGTACCGTCCCTCCCCCGCCTTTAAGGCTTCTGGAGTTGTCTTATCTGGAAGTAGAGTCTGGCTGCCATAGGTAAACACATGTGATAAGAGAATTAAAGAAGTAGGACATTTAGAGTGCTTAAGTTTGGTGTGGCATGAGAAAACTACCAGTTCTTGATTTTAAAGTGCTTGGAAAATAAAATCTATCGCAGAATCTTTACTGGTAACCTGTTTGGAAACCACTTTATTGTACACTGGCTCTGCAGATTAAGCATCAAGTACATATAGTAGTACTGAACTAAATGATTGTTTAAACGACCATGCCCTTAAAAACAAACACTTTATTTTTGCTAATCCTGAGAATTTCTGTGTTTCATAAGAGTATTCTGTTAAGAGAGAGATCCACATCTGTGTAACATGACTCTTTCATGAGTAGTTCATTGCCATTTTATTGTTACAGTTCTAACATGTCTGTTACATGTATATACAGAATATCACATTGCTTAAACTTTTTTGCTGCTTTCATGCTGGAGGTGTATGTCTTATTAAATCAGGTGTTAAAACTGCATGTTAAAAAATTCTGGGTGGAGGTAAGTGATGAAGAGACCTGCTGAAGTTTGAGAACTCACTTCAGAAAGCCAGCTCACTTGTGATATACTGTATGCACACATCTCTTGCATTATCACTTGAACTGGTCTTCCCAGGGAGCTCCTCAGTAGCTCCTGTAGCTGATGTGCCAGGATTTATGGAGGTGCACGGGTCGGTGTTTTCACTAACTGTTGTGTTGTTGCATTGTTAACAGTTCGCATGGACTCATGTCACTTTGCTGATCACTGTAACTCAATCTCATCTTGTCATCCAAAATCTCTTTGAAGGCATGATCTGGTAAGGGGACAGTAACAAACTGATTTGTACCTCTATTGCATTGAAAGGTTGGTTCTTTTGCATAGATCTGGGTAGGTAATTATTGTGGGAACAGTTAAGGCAGTACAAATTATGGGAGCATTAATGTATAATTGGTAGGGGAGTTGGAGGAATTGGGAGTGATGAGGTAAGGCATACAGGAGAGGAAGCAGAAACCTCTTTATCTAGATTGACAGACACAAGTCTGATAGCTTTGAGCAACCACTTCATTTACTTGCAGGGAAAAGGATTGATTGCATGCTATGTCAATTTCCACAGCATTTTGCTGAACGGATGAATATCCAGCAATTCTTTTGCAATTACTTGGGAGCTTCGGGTTGCTCAGAGCTATTGAAGTTGGACCATTTAATTTGAAATCCCCAATCTGGCCACGTTCCCTGCAGCCCGTCCTGTTCAAATAAATTCAGAGTACTTAAAATAGTTTAAGAGTTTTAATCTTGGTTATGGTTGGGCAATCTTTGTGCCTCATTTTCAGTAATACATTAAATTTTGGCATTGCAGTTAAGCTTGATTATGTAAAGCCACTCCTCAGAGAGCGGGTGTGTTTTCCTACCCCTCACTTCTTCAGGGACAGGGTAAATTTCAAGTTGAGAAAGAAGGAAAAAGCACGTGGAAGATGGTTTGTGTTCTTCCAAGGACATAATGCTGTATGTTTTCCTCTTCCTGAGATATGTGCATCTGGGGAGATTATTGCAGACAAGGCATGCTTACAGTTAGAAAGAAAGCCCAAAGCCTTTGACAAAGTTTCTATATAGAAATTGTTTTCCTAGTGATTATGTTCATGTATCAAAAACTGAACTCAGTTGCTAGTCTACTGTTTCATACTGCCACTCTTGCTACACAGTTTGGCAGATGATCAAAAAAAATGACTTTAAGCTTATTAATACATCCCTGCTTTGAAAGGAAGAAAAAAAAGAGAGCTTAATAGGCTTGAATAACAACTTCAGATGCAATCTGCATGCAAAGAACACTTAAAAAGCCGCTCCAAACTGACAAGAGGAGGAAAAATATAAGGAAAACTATTTTTTTTAAATTAGCTGTCATTTAAACTTTTTGAGTAATTTGCTCATTTTGATGTTACCAAAAACATTAACATGTTTATATCTGTTGATTTCTTCTTACCTGTGGTACCAGTCTTTAAGCCTGATAGGAAAAAGCCCGCCTGTTCGTGTTTTAAGCTCATGCACCAAAATAACTTTAACTTGAACTAACATGAATCTGTTATGATCTAGTTTGGCTGAAGACTAAAACCAGTGTAGCTAAATGTGGTGCTCATGGGGGAACAAGGCGAACACATTATGAAACATAATTCCTTCTAAAGACTGCAGAAAAAGTTCCCAGAAAGAAATTCTGCTCTTTCAGTTTTTGTCCTGTGTTTAGGTTCAGGCATTTTTTTCCTCTGTGAAACTTTTAATGTCTTTCTCTAGGTTTCTGGTTCCAATTTCAAGTGTTATCTGCAATGACATTACCGCTTATATTTTTGGATTCTTCTTTGGCAGAACTCCATTAATTAAGGTAGGTGCTTAGGCACTTCCTCGCTAACAAGCTTTTACAATTTATAGCAATTCTGTTACTTGTTCAAAAGCATGTTAATGGAAAAAAATACTTAACACTGTACTGCGTGATTCACATCTTTGCTAAAAAAGCCCAAACTGACTATCCTGTTCCTGAAAATTTGTATATGGGAAATTGGGATTTATGTGAATGTGATATTGCCATTACAGGATAATGCAGTTTGAGTCTATTGCGCCATCATTTATAATTGCATTATTTTTGGATTTCAGATGCAGGTTTGGCTGCATACTTACTGCACAGAAACTGTAATTTGAAATAAGCCACTAGATCATATGTACCTGCTCCTCTTGTTGACTGAGAAGGGCTCAAACATATCCTGGTAGAATATGCAAGACCCCACAGAAAGCCATGAATTATTTTCATGATGTTGCCATGTTAACTTTTGGGGATTTAGTTGGTTCTGATACTAAAATGCTCTTAAATTGAAAATGTCATAGAATTTGATGACGGTTTGGCACACTGGTCTCTCTAGCTATTTGCTGTATTGGCTATCCAGTGTGTCTGCAGAAAGCTGGTGTCTCCTTAGGAGCATCCCCAAGAGTGGTTGTGTCACATCCAGGTTTCTGGCACTGTCTAAATGGACACTTGCTTGCAGAGCTCTCCAACAGAGCTGAGGTGTGCTTGTGCATGTCTCCCAGTCACACTTGAAGGGAGTTCAGCTGCATAATCTGGGTCAGATGCAGCCAGAGGCCAGCAGCAGCAGCCTCCAGACAGCAGCAGCAGATGGGATGGGAGCTCTCCCTTCCCTCAAAGTGGCCAGTGGCACCAACCAAATTGTGGCTCTTCCCCACCTTGCCTGGGACAGGTTGTGGCCATACTCTTCTATTTATCACATTTGGTGGCTGTAGATGCTGGCATTCAATATTTCACACAAGCCTTTGAAAAACAAAGTAGCAGCTTAATTTTCACAAACAAGATCAAGAAATAGAGTAAAAAAGGGTGCAGTGATTTAACTGAGGGACTAACACTGTCTCTTTTGTGCCTAGCTGTCTCCCAAGAAGACCTGGGAAGGGTTCATTGGAGGCTTCTTTTCCACTGTTGTATTTGGATTTATTGTAAGTAACCGTGGGATATTCACAGAACCAAAGAATGGTTGTGTTTGGAAGGGATCTTCAAAATCATCTCATTACAATCCCCCTGCCATGGACAGGAACACCTTTCACTACCCTGGATTGCTCAGAGCCCATCTAACTGGTCTTGAAGACTTGAAGGCATGAGAGTTTTCTTCTATAGATTCAGTCTTCGTATTTTGACTTGAAATGACCAAATTTATCACTAATTTTATCTCAAACTCCTGAAAGCCTCAGGGTTGGGGGGGTTTTGCCTAGAGAATTCTGCCAATACATAACTAGCTGGAAAAGCTAAGGCAAGCTTTCCACCTCTCCTGAATAGATTATATCGACTATTTTTTGCTGTTTCTGTTACAGTATCTGGAATAGTTTTATCTATTGAATAGTTTTATCTATTGCATCCCTACTTTGAAATTGAAGTTTATCTATAGCATTATTTATGCTTTGTGAAGTAGTCCTTCTGTGTTACATGCTTTATAATGCTGTTTCTCCTGGAAAGCAATTTACTGATATGCACAGATATACCAGCATAATATATAATACCAGCATAAGTAACTGTTGTGGTAAGTAATTTGTCACCAAGGTCAGCAGAACTCATAAGAGCCAAACTTATCAGAAGAGATATTCAGGTTTTAATGGACAAGTGAATTGCAGAAAATTATGAGTGGATGACATTTTTGGATTTTATAATGCAGAAGATACAGTAGATACAAATCTGAGAGATAGGAAAACAATTGGGGAAATCATCACTAAGGTCATTGAACATCTGCCTTGTTGAGGCATTCTCTAGTTTTAGCAGGCTGATTTTTCTCCATTCTGTGTCTCTTTTTAGAAAGATTTTTATTACACTGAGCTTGTGGTGATAAAGCCATTCATTAAAGCATGATTTTTGAGTGTAATAACAAAAAATGCCTAATTCAGGGGGTCTTGTTTTGCTTTTCAGTTTTCTTATTTTTTGGCTCAATATCAGTACTTTGTCTGCCCTGTGGAGTACAACAGTGAAACCAACAGATTTGTGACAGAGTGTGAACCTTCAGAGCTCTTCCAGATGAAGAAGTACTCTGTGCCACCACTGCTCCAGGCTGTGTTGGGATGGGTAAGGAAAAAAACTCAGACTTTGGTTAAAATTGAAAATTGAAATTTGGTTAAAATTGAAATCATGCTTCCCAGCTTAAATGTGTTTCCAAATCATTTTAGAAGGGTATCTCAATGCTAAGGTTAAGCTTAAGAACTGAACCAATAGCATGAGCCTCTCCATTGCTCATACAGGGACCATGGTCACCCAGTCAAAATCACTGCTGGAGGTCACCCAAGGGAACCTGCCTGTGTTCTTGAGGCCTGTGTTCCCTTTGTGCTGCACATGGATGCCACTTGACCATTTTGCAGACTTATTTTTGAAGAGCAACCTTTGAATTTTTTCATGGGAAGTGGACAAAGGCTTGTTATGGCCTGAACTAGTGGCAACCTGAAGTAAGCCTACTCTCTTCACCACACAGCATCCTGTGTGTTAGTGCCATTACTTCCATGCTGAGTGAGGAAGTACTACCAGCAATAGTTACATGTACTCTCTGACCTTTTGAATATGTAAGCTAAAAATGCCTACAATTGAACATATTGAAACACAGTGTTCATTATTTTTCTTGTAGGAAACGGTGAATATGTACCCATTTCAGATGCACAGCTTTGCATTGTCAACATTTGCCTCGTTAATTGGGCCATTTGGAGGATTCTTTGCCAGTGGATTTAAAAGAGCTTTCAAAATCAAAGTATGTAATGAATCCTGTAAGCCTCTAAGTTTTGGTTTGGTTTTCTCTTTGGATTAGATAAATTAGTGGGTTAGGGTTTCTTTTAAATCCTTCATTGTAGTGTTTCTACTAAGTTGCAACAATGTTTTAGCTGTTTTTTAGTATCAGAAGGAGGATTTTGTTTTATCAGATGTGTGTGTGTGATACTCTTCAAATTTTGCATAGTCAGCATGTAACTTCAGCGCTGGAAATCTAAGAATAATTTGGTTACATAGTTTAGTCAATAATTACTCTTTCAAATCATGTTGCAGAAGTGGTTTAGACAAGCAAGATGCGAGATATACTTGACTTGAAAGGCAATCTGTAGGTAGCTCAGAAGGGCTGGACAGTGGTTTACCCTTCAGATTTTGGCTAGTTTTCACCAGTGGTATTGGTGTCACGGGCAGATGCTGGTGTGTCAGGCTCACCAAAGCATGCAATGTTTGGCTGCCTTTGCCAATATAGTGCTGCCTTGTAATGGGAGCGTGCATTGGCAAATCATGTGACCTGCTACCCTCTGTTTATTGCAAGGTGTGCACTGTTGCTTGTGGCAATGCTGTCCTTGGCTGGTATTAAATGGCAGCAGGAGTATGGCAAGAGGGCAGCCCCAAATTTCTCCTGACCTTCTTTATGTCTTGGTAGGACTGCTGTAATTCTTTCCCTGTTGCTTGTTGTCGTTCATGTTGTTGTTCCGTACGTCCACCAAGCTGGCATGTGCTTTGCACAGAAGTGTGTAAACCACTCTGCTTGTGCTGAACTCCTGTACCTGTGCTTGTACTTACCCCTCTTGCTCATGCTGGTCCCAGCAGCTTGCCCAGCACTTTGCTGGCCACAGCACCCTTGTACCTGTACGGCCACATAGCAAAAGACTGTTTGTGTGAAGAAGGAATTTGGGATGAAAAAAATGCTGCTGAAAAGCAGCACTTATTTTAAAAGTAGAACATTAAAAAGCAGATTCCTTTTAAAACTTTTGGGCCCCAAAGTGATGACTTAAGGACTGTCAGAGATATTGTGGAATTGCTGCTGAAGGCAGTGCACTCCATGCTTACCCCACACTGGGGCAGGACTAGTTTAACTTGCTGGCAGTCACCCCACATGGCTGACTAAGGTCAGAGAGGACACGAGTGAATGTGGCTGCAGAAAGGATGACTGAAGAAGGTATTTTGATTGATAAAGCTGTTCTATAGACAAGACAGGTAACACAAAGGTAGTGTATCGAGCTTTGTTTGCATCAGAATTTTTTTTTAAGTAGTGACCATTTTTTCAGTGTGTTTTTTGATTCTGTTAGATAAATTTCTATTGTTTGCACATATTATGGTTGTTAACTATGCTAGAGGATAAAGCAAAAAAGGTATTAAAGAGGAGAATTAGATTCTGCAGAGGCAAGATACAACAGCCAGTAGCTTAAGCGGTGTGCTACAAAATGAGGTGTGTATAGGCACACAAGTGTTCTCAGTATGGGCACACCTGCACCTGACCTGCTGCTGTCCTCTTGTGCAATACTGTGGACAAATTGCTGCTTCTCCTCTTTTTCTTCTCATTCCTTGGCTCGCCTTTGCAGTTAAAAACTCCTTTAGCAAAGGAGCCTCTTGCTAACTTCTGGCTCCATGCAGTGAAACCATGGCTTACTTGCAGCCCTAACGTGCTGCTGCCAAGTGATAACATAATTTGTGTGTTTGTCAGGAACCACTGACCATCTTTTTTTTTTCTTCTTCTTTCCCCTCCTTGTCCTTCACACCCAAAAGGATTTTGCAGACACAATCCCTGGTCACGGTGGGATAATGGATCGCTTTGATTGTCAGTACTTGATGGCCACTTTTGTTCATGTCTATATCACCAGTTTCATAAGGTATGGACTTTTTACAATATTAACCACTGAAGCAAGCACAGGAGCTGTGCCATAATGAATGCACAGGAGTTATGTTAGCGTAGCAGAGCTTGCAGGTTGCTAAATAGGATTTATCCAATCACTTCAAAAACAGGACTATTAAGAAAACAATGTCCCTGCCTAGGATTTGTGTTGGGCTCAAGCTATGCCTTAATGTTTCTGTGGCTGCTGTTGAAGGTAACCTGTATACCTGAAATACCAGAAAGTTTTATGAAGCAGCCTATTAGAAGTTTTACTGGAATTTACTGATTACAGAAGGGTGTAGGATGGGGTTTCAGGCAGGAGGATTGTGGAGCATCTGCTTTCCCTGTGTGGTTCCTAAAGAGCCCGTAGGTTGTGAGACTGCAGTTCTTCCCATGAGTTTCAATATTTCTCAGTTGCTTGGCTTGGGATTTTCTGTTTAAGATGAAAATGCTATAGTTAAAGAAAGGAGACAACTTCCTAAAATACTGCTTATCTTCCCTGAACCACACCAGCTTTGAAGAAGAAATCATGGGAATCACAATTCTCTTAAGACAGACATTTTAGTTTCTGAGGCAGGGGTGGATCAAGGGGCCAAATCAAGATATGCTCTTAGATTTGTAAATGTATATGGCTAAATAATTATTAGATACCTAATCAGCAACAGATTCTTTGCCTTACATTTGGCTCATCTGAGAAGTAGATTGTAAGTAAGTGGCTAGCTAAAATGGGGCTGATATTTAGAAAAGCTTGATTTAATTTGCAATTTTCTTTACTGACTTGGCCAATTTCCCATTTAGTTCAGTAGTACATAGCTTATCTGGCAGGCAACAGATACTAAATTAAGATCTGCTAATAAAAAATGTTGATTACAGTGATAAAGGATGAAGCAAGGAATCTTATTTGTCAAAAGCCTTCTTAATATCCCCATTTGACAGCAAATAGAAATGCTTTTTAGTTTCTGTTTATATTGAGCTAAGAGTGTGCTTTGCCAGTAATGCTGGCCCGTGCATCCTGAGGAGACAGACTGGGAGAAATCCATAATTTGGTGCTCTCAAGAAAGGGAAGGCATTGTTTGGGCAGCAAGAAGAAATCTAAAAGACTCTTTAAAGCTGTGGTCACAAAAAAAATTTTTTTTTTCATTGACAGGGGTCCAAATCCCAGCAAATTACTGAAACAGCTGTTGATACTTCAGCCTGAACAACAATTAAGTGTGTACAAAACCCTGAAATCTCACCTCGTTGAAAAAGGGATCTTGCAGCCATCTCTAAGAGGGTAGTTTGTCAAAACAAAGGACTAGAAGAAAACTCCATCTACAAGAAGCCTGTGGAAAAACATTGCAAAAGTGCACATAAATAATGGCTAAAGGAAGAGTAGTTTGTAGTCTGGAAAAGGTGAATGTTTCCTGAAATGAATGTGAGTGCTATGACTTCCTACTAGGACACAAACGATCTCTTACTCCTAAAATAATTCAAATGCTGACAGAGTAATGGTACACATGCTGTGTATTTTAGTTCCTGAAGTGGATGGCAGCAGTCTTTGTTCAGCACCCAGCCTGACACTCTTTGTATTTAAGAAAAAAAAAATGAAATTCACTGTAAGTTTTTAATGAATTATTTAAATCTGTATATCTTAGCACTACCTTTTTGATCTCCAATGGTTACTGAAGTGTAAAGACATCGGGGAGGCAGTAACTTCTATACAGGCTGATGCTGAAATTACTATTGGCCAGAAAACACTTGTTAGCCTGGTCAAAGAAGTACTTTGAGCCTGCTGTATCAAACTACCTGTATTTACTTAATTGTTATGAAGATTAAACCTAGCTCTGTTTTTAATTTAACAGCTTTCTTATGAAACCATTTCATGCTTTCAGGAGACAAGTACATTTATGGAAATACATCTGGACATTGAAATACTGTTGGGCAGTTTGGAGCTGCTGTTGTTGTTGTTGTTAACATTACAGATAATAAACAAGTGTGTACCTCCAGGAGTAGAGATTACACGAGAAAACAGAAATCTTCAGCCCGATAAACAGATCAAGGAGAATCTGAAGCTTAAGTCCCTAGTTTCCATGGCCAGGTCAGTGTCTGAAGACAGTAATTCAAGCCTTATTCCTTGTGCCTCTTAACTGCTGTGTAGAATTGGGGTATTTCCTTCTTTTTAAAAGCACTTTGAGATCCTGAGTAAAAGGTGAGGTTCGAGTGGTGTTTATCAGTATGTTACTCAGTGAAGGCAGAAACTTTTATCTCATGAATGTGCACAGTGCAAGACAGAATGCGTGGTTCTTCTGCTGTGTGTTATTATTTATTAAGAAGATCCTCAAGCAAGCTTGGGTAACCACAGAGGAGTTTGAATGCAGAATTTTTATAGAAAGCAGCTCTTCTGTAGGCTTAGTGGGGTATATGAGGAGAATTAATGCTCTATTATTCTCAATCCTAGTTGTTTTACAACTTTTTTCATCATGTAACATGTCTTGATGCAAATAAAAATATTTTTTTTGAAATGACAAAAATTACTGCTGTTCAAACAGAAAGCACAAATGCCAATTTTGTTTTCATATACTGTAAATTGATACAATTTCATTTTTCCAACTAATTGTAAATAAGTTTCTCCACAGACCGATGCTACATCTATGTATGTGTATATAAATTATTAAAAGATGTATGTATATATACTAAAGATTAAAATTTAAATGGTTGGTGCTACTTGAGGATACAACCATGGAGAAAATCGCTTGGGTGGGTGATAAGATGTATCTGTAAAATTCAAACTGCTTTTTATGAACACCATGTAGCTGAGACCACAGTGCACTCTGTTTTGCACTTGGGCTTGTACAGCTTGTGTGTGGAAAGGCACCCCCTTGAACATTCAACAAAATCCAGGTCTAAAGTAATTCCTGTTGATGTCAAGTATTGACAGAATTAAATTATGTCTGACCTGGAGATTGCAGTACTGTATTGAAGGAACACTCCAAGAGGTGAAAACCATCACCTGCTGCTTGGCTGTAAGTGGCTCTGTGACTTGGCGTATTAGGTGGAGGCGACTGAACTTTAGCCCTCACTCCAGATAGAGCATAACCTGAAGTTAAAAGGTAGCACAGCTACCTTTGGAAAGGTGTTTTAAAAAGAAGGGAAGAGAAAATGAGAGGGAAACCAAAGTAGAATATCTTCAAAACTAGCTTTTAGATGAGGCTTTGGTTATGTATGGGACTCTGGTAGATGTAATGATAAAATGCAGCCATACTGGAGCTAGTATATCTTTATCCTGGGTATTCAAAAAAATCTAAATATTTAAAAATTATATAGAGAATATATATGTAAAAGGGTATTGTTACTTCAGAAACTTGAAATTTTTAGTGTAATTTTATAGCATGTACAATAAGGAAGTTAAATATATTTTAGTATTTAATACAACAGAGCATTTGAAATTAATTGCTATCTATGTGCACAATAGAAAATTCAACACTGCAATTCTGCTTTTCAATGTTAAAATGAAGATGGGATCACCTGTGGACTCACTCATCAATTTTCTAAATAGAGCAATAGCTTCCTTCTGGTTTAGGCTTGGTGTAAACACAGCTGAGCAGGATACGTCACTGTGAAGTGACACCTATGCTTGGTTACTATAAACAGAATTTACCACACTGGCTACTTCTGTTAATTCAGGCATTGAAACACGATCAACAGGGAAGTTGAACTTTTTACATCAGTGATTCTTTTCACTTGCACTTTTGTCCCAAGTGGCTATAATTACCTGCTGAGCAAAAAAGAAAAAATGTATATTCTGTAAATATTGTAAATGGTATGAGCATATAATGTCTGTTTTAGTTTGACTGTTTCAATCTTTCATTGAAGCAGGTATTGTAAAAAAATAAAATAAAATTGGGACAGAAGCCCTCCTCTCTTTTATTTCCTATAGCATGTACATTGCGTGGAGTTTTCTTAACAAGAATTTATATTCCTGTAGACTCCTTACAGTTGTGTTCTTAATAGAAAGTCTGCTATTGATTTCCAACCTTTTTCCCCTTAAGGCTTCAGACCATCCATGCCTGTTGCTGAAACTTGTACAATGTGCCTCATGTCCCAAAATATGCAAGCTTGTCACCTTTTCCTAAAGGTGTTCACTCCAACAATACTGATACAGACCTGTCAGTATTCACCATTTGTGGTGCTGATGGGGTGGCAGCTGGCAGCTCCCTCTCCTGCTTTCCTGTTCCTTCCCTTTGAAGTCTTGAATTTAAGGCCCTTCACCTCCTGCAGCCTCAAACAAGCCAGGTACGAAATGCATCATATTTCTAAATTACACAGACTGTAACATCTGTTTAACACTCACCCTCAGCCAACTCTGGGTGTGCTGTGCACCTCCTTGGGTTTTAGAACACTTGTGGAGAAGCACAGAGCTTTCTTGTGGTCTACATCTACTTCCTAATGGTCTTCTGAGGAAAGGAAGGGGGAAATTAGCAGTGAGTTTTCTTCTGCTAGACAAATAAGGTTTGGGACTGTTACCTGCACAGAGTCCTTTTGGCCAGCTGGTACTACTACCTGCACATAGCTAAGTTGCAATTTCCCTTTCTTTTGCAAGTAATTTCCCAATTATAAAATGGATATCCAGCTCCTTGTTTAGCAATTTCAAATTGCATGAATTTGGGTGTGAGTCCTGTGCCTGACAGGATGCCAGAAACAGGTGGGAATGTGTCACCCATAAACACACACCAAATTTAAGTTGGAAAATACCCTTGAGATGATCGAGTCTAGCCATTAGCCCAGCACTCCAAGTCCTCCATTAATGTACAGCTGAGTACTACAGGTGCTGGGATTTGTTCATTGGATACATACTGCACCCTGACTTCTCAATATTTAGGTGTGTTCCTTGAGTTACAGGGACATGTTTTGATCCCTAAAGGATCCCTTTGTCACCTAACAAAGACTGGTATATAGATTAAAGATTATTATAAAGATTTTGTTAATATGTACCCTTTGCAAGTGATTGTGTAAAAGCAACATACTTTCACTGGGAAGTCAAGGTGTAAAGCTTCAGCCCCCTTTAATTGCCAGCAGGTGACTTGCACTTGTCTGTGTCAAGGTGCAATAGAAGCAATTTGCTTCCTCAAGTGGTTGCGGCTCCAATATGAAGTGGCTGGGCCAGTTGTCCCCAGCTCAGCAGGAACTTGAATTTTGAGCTAGTCCCATGCAGAGTTTTCAGAGCAAGAGGCTGGATTTTCACTTTGGCTGTTGGGACCCTGCTCTTTGATTGCAGGAAGTGAAATACTTGTGCTATCTGGCAGATACCTTGCACACCTCTAAAGAAAACATACAGAGAGCTCTAATTGCCCAATAGTGGCTTATATTACCTACCTAACTGGGGCTTATCATTGACGGTTGTATGTACTTGAAGGGTGTGTAGCTCTGCATACTTTGACCTTGTTTCTGATGTGACAAACTATGATACAAGCATAGGCTATTCCGGGACAGGGAGAAAAGCAAGCTCTGCCAGACTCCGTGCTCTGTCATGTCCAGCTGCACAAAGCAAGTTTTTGCCTCCAAATTCAGATGGAAGCAAACCTACAGGAGCATGTCTGTTGGCCCAGCTGGTCCCACGGACATCAAGGATGAGCCAGCCATATCCCTGAGTCAAATGTTGTCCAAGCTAGGGCAGGCCTGGCCGAGCCATCACGGGCAGCAGTACCCAGGCCAGCTCAGCGCCGCCACACCCACAAGCACCAGCCATGCACCATCCACTCCTTCCTGGGAAGAGCCCCCAGTGCCTGGAGTGCAGGCAGGAGCTTGTCTGACGTCCACAGAGCCCCTTCAGGACTATGTCCCTTCAGGACAGATCTCCTCCCCTGTCCCGGGCACTATGGCAACAGCAGTCCCTGTTCAGGAGGGCACTCAGGGCTGTGTGCAGGGCATTCCTTGGCACACACCACCCACGGCAGCAGCAGTGCCCTGCTCCCAGCACCAGGCAGGTGCCTGAGGATGGCGGCTCTGAGCCTCAGCAGCGTCCTCTGGGAGAGTGACACAGGGACACACAGCAGGGATGGATGCAGGGACAGTGCCTCAGGCTTCTCTGGCTGTCCCCAGGCCATCCAGCTGCCAGACTGTTCTTGGCCATGTCTTGGAAACACCAGCTTATGATTCCCATTCAGACACACTATAATTAGATCTGGTTCATCATTTTACCACTCCCATTTTGCAAATAGACTGTATTTTATATCTATTTGTATATGACAGGTTATAATTTTTCTTCAATAAAACTGTCAATTTAGCCCAATTAACTGACTTGTGTGCATAAAAAAAATAAATACTCAAAACAAAACCCAACGTTTTTATATGGTTTCTTAAATTTTCCAGGGAACACCTGCACTGGGAATGGAATCAGGGTCTGGTGCTGGGGCTTTGTGATGAGGGAGGCCCCTGTGACACCACAGGTCCCAGCTCTGGCCATGGGGGGATTGAAGGAGTGCAGAGCCCTGGGGTGCCCACTCTCAGGAGAGCCCCTCCCGCAGGAGGCTGCATCTCCCCTGGAGCCCCTGGCAGCTCTGCAGCCGAGGGTGTCACAGACAGACATGGAGAGCCATTTGACAAATGCCAGCTCCCCGATGCACAGGGGCCTGCCGAGCCTGGACTGGGTGCGCCGGGTGAGGGACGGGGCAGGAGGGACAGGCCTGTGGTGGGATGGGGCCGCATGGAGCTGCCTGGGGGCCGGGGTGGGCTTGCTGGCACCTTGAGGGACACTGTGCCAAGGCAGCTGCCTTCATCCTTCTCCTCATCCTTCCTGAAGGTGGGACCAAGGCAGCCAGAGACAGCATCTCAGGACAGCCAGGCCCAGGCCTCATCCCTCCTTGGGGACAGGCTGCCACTGCTTGCACAGAGTTCTCAGGATGGCGGGAACCACCCAAGCACCCTGCCAAGCAAGAAGAGCCCTCCTCAGCGGCTGCAGTGGAATGGCCGGGCCCGTCCCAAGCGCAGGGCTCCGAGGAGAAATGCCACCCTGCCATGGCAGCAGGAGACACTGGAAGAAAACTCCCACAGCAGGAGGAACAGCTTCCAACCCTGACACTGATGCAGGCCTTGATGGGTTGAAGGCAGCCTGGCCATCCTGCTGCCAGACTACTCTTGGCCATGGCTTTGTGAGACCAGCCTACAATTCCCCTTCAGACACGCTATGATTGCATCTGTTTCATATTTTTACTACAAATATTTCACAAATAAAATTTATTGCACATATCTATATAGTAAGTATTAGATTTTCTTAACCTAAACTGTCAATTTACCCAATTTATCTGAGCTGTCTGCATACAAAAAATTGTTTCAAGCCCAAAAAGCTGAGACAAAGTACAGTTTTAAATTTCACAGGGTATTTTTATTACCTCTAAAGCAGGTGACAGCTTCTGCAGGTATCAGAACCATCTGTCTTAGAGTTCTTATATCTGCTTAAGGTATAAGAACTGAAGGATAAAATGGTTTTGTATCATTTCTTCTGTCTGTCATGGAAAATGTGCAGTGGGAGCGGGATCTGGGCTCAGCTGCCAGGGCTTTGTGATGAGGGGCTGCATCATGCCCAGAGACCACTGTGACACCGCAGGCCCGTGGGGGATTGAAGGAGCGCCGAGCCCTGGGGTGCCCACTCTCAGGAGAGCCCCTCCCGCAGGAGGCTGCATCTCCCCTGGAGCCCCTGGCAGCTCTGCAGCCGAGGGTGTCACAGACAGACATGGAGAGCCATTTGACAAATGCCAGCTCCCCGATGCACAGGGGCCTGCCGAGCCTGGACTGGGTGTGCTGGGTGAGGGACGGGGCAGGAGGGACAGGCCTGTGGTGGGATGGGGCCGCATGGAGCTGCCTGGGGGCCGGGGTGGGCTTGCTGGCACCTTGAGGGACACTGTGCCAAGGCAGCTGCCTTCATCCCACTCCTCTTCCTCCTCCTGGTCTTGCTTCCCAAGGGTACATCACAGGCAGCCAGAGGCAGCGCCTCTGGAGAGCCAGGCCTAGGCCTCGTCCTTCCATGGGGATGGGCTCAGACCTCTCCTCCGCCCACAGAGCTTGCAGGATGGAGGGAACCCCCCCAGCCATCATGGCAAACAAGTGGGAGCCTCTGCAAGGGCTGGATAAAACTGGCCAGGCCCATCCTGTGCAGAGGAATGCCATACTGCCATGGCAGCAGGACAGCCTGGAGGAGAAAGCTCCCAAAGCAGGAACGCAAGGGGCAGCTTGCCTTCCTGATATGGTCTTGGTGGCTCCATGGCAGACTCTGGCAGGTGACTTCCAAGGACAGGATGGGACAGGATGGGACAAGGGAATGAGCCTCCCTCTGACCAGGGCCAGCTGCTGCACTGCACCACTGCAGCCCCATCATCTCCCACAGTCCTGTCCCAGCAGCTGCTGCTGCCAGGTCTCCAGCACGCATTTCCTGGAGGGAGCCAGGTGACTTTTACAAATAACAGGATCCTGAATCACATATAGAATCACAAGTACTATGATTGGAAGGGATCTCAGGAGATTGTCCAGTCCAACACCCTGCTAGAGCAGGGTCACCTTGAGCAGGTTACACACATAAAAGTTCAGGCGGCTTTGGAATGTCTCCAGAGGGGGACACTGCACGACCTCCCTGGACAGGCTATTCCAGCCTAAGTGTAAAGAAGTTCTTACTCAAGCTGAGGAAGAACTCCTCAAGAAATACCCCTCTCTCCTTTCTCACCTGCCAGGGGAAAGCATTTCTCCACCTTGGGCAGCCATTGCCAACAGGCCTGGAGGAGTTGGAGGCCATTTCGAGCAGGCAGAAGGTGCTGTGGTGGCTTGAATTCTATGTTCCCACTGATCCAGGGACCTTGGCCAAGGAGGACGAGGACTGCGAAAACAAGATTGACATGGAGCAGACCCAGGAGATATTGGAAGAGGACATCACATGTCCACTGCCCTCAGAGAGATGGGAAGACAGCAGCCAAAGCCAGGAATCCCGAGACATGTCAAAAGAGTACAGTGACCAAGAGCAGTTTCAATCGGAAGAGGATGGGAGCACAGCAGCAGCAGGAGAAGCTATCAACAAACTTCAGAGCACATCTGCCCTGGCTGGTTCCATGGGCACCAAGGATGAGCCAGCCATGTCCCCAAGTCAAGCATCACACCAGCAAGGGAAGGCCAGCAGGACCACACCCACAAGCACTGGCCATGCACCATGCACTCCATCCTGCAAAGTGCCCTCAATGCCAGAAGTGCAGGCAGGAGCTTGTCTGCCGTCCTCAGAGTCCCCTGGAGACAGATCTCCTTCCCTCACAGCCACTCACACCCCGGAGCAACTGCAGCGACCATCCCTGCTCAGGAGGGCACTCAGGGCTGTGTGCAGGGCATTCCTTGGCACACACCACCCACGGCAGCAGCAGTGCCCTGCTCCCAGCACCAGGCAGGTGCCTGAGGATGGCGGCTCTGAGCCTCAGCAGCGTCCTCTGGGAGAGTGACACAGGGACACACAGCAGGGATGGATGCAGGGACAGTGCCTCAGGCTTCTGGCTGTCCCCAGGCCATCCTGCTGCCAGACTGTTCCCGGTCATGTCTTGTTAACACCAGCCTATGATTCCCCTTCAGACACGATGATTAGATCTAGTTCATTTTTGTCACACGTATTTTGCAAATAGACTGTATTTTATATCTATTTGTATATGACAGGTTATAATTTTTCTTCAATAAAACTGTCAATTTAGCCCAATTAACTGACTTGTGTGCATACAAAAAATCGGTTCAACACAAAAAGCTGAGAAAAAGTACAGTTTTAAATTTCAGAGAGTACTTTTATTATCTCTGAGCAGGTGACAGCTCCTGCAAGCATCAGAACTATTTGTCTTATAGTTCTTATATCTGCTTAAGAAAGACCTCCTGCAGCAGGAGGGCAAGGAGCAGGTCTTGCCTCCCTGATGTGGTCTTGGTGGCTCCATGGCAGACCCAGGCAGGTGTTTGCCATGGATGGGATGGGACGGATTGGGATGGGATGGGATGGGATGGGATGGGATGGGATGGGATGGGATGGGATGGGATGGGATGCAGTGGGATGGGCCTCCCTCTGCCCAGGGTCAGCCACTGACCCACACCACTGCAGCCCCATGAGTATAAGACATGTCTGCACTACACTGAGACATCCCAAATAGACAACACCAGTGGTGTAGTACATGGCCTAGCATGAGCTGAAAATTATAAAGTCAGAAGAGTATTTGGAGTGTCCTAAGGAAGGCTCTGGCCTTATGCTTTTGGTGTCAACTGCTTAATGTCAGTGTTGGACACAGGACACTAAGGTGAGGCTTGACTGGATTGAATACAACCCGTGGAATGGACCATCCTTCTCCTCTCTTACAGCTCATCTCCCTTCTTAACCTTGGTTTGTAAGTCTTGAAGAGTGTTAGGCTAAATCACAAGTGTGTGTCACCTGTAAACAGCCACACTTTGTGGACCCGGTTTCGTGGCAATTACTCACACTGAACTTGTTTTTTCCCTCCTTTGAACAGAGTGGTCCAAAGAAACAGACTTCACTTCTCCCACAAGCATTTCACCAGGTACCTGCGTGAGGCAGCAGGACCTAAAACCTCTGCCGGCCGGGCCTCGGTGCCACTAGGGGTCCCCGCTGTCCGCTCATCCCTTCGCATTCCTCCTAATCCCGCCTCATCCCACTCCTTCCCGTCGCGGCGGGAGGCGCTGCGGCCGAGCCTTATCACTCTTCAACTACCTGAGGAAAGGATGTAGTGAGGTGGGAGTGAGTCTCTTCTCCCAGGTAGCAAGCAATAGGATGAGCTACATCAGGGGAGATACAGCTTGGGTATTAGGAAACTTTTCTTCACCGAAAGAATAGCAAGGGACAGCCAGACGTGGTAGAGGTCACAGGAAAAAAGGACAGCTTCTAATGGGCAAAGCTGTGTCTCAGCAGACTTCCAGTTGCACCAGGGATACACTGTTTTGAGGCTAGAAATCCGGATGTCCTGATGTGTTTGGGGATTTCAGGATAATCTTAGTAACAGACATTTTTAAAAACATTTACAAGAATAGGGTGTTTCAGAATGAGGAGCTGGCAGAGTCAGCTGCAGACAACTTCCTGTACATCCTAGAGCCCCTTAAATTTTTGGTGAGAATACAGTGTCTTTTGGTGCTGTGATTTATAGTGAGATGCCTCCTGCTGCTGAAGAGAGAGACCAAATTCTTCTCTCTTGAGAGCCAAGCAAGGACCATCATTCCCTCCACATCCAACAGCGGGGCAGGGATGCAGCCATCACCCCTCCTTGTCTACTCCAGCATACAACAGTGGCCAGCTCAGGTTCCAGTCTCCTTGTTGTCTCTAGAGAGCACTTCTGTACTGTGTCAGGAATGAGACCCTGTCTCCCACAGTGGCTGTCTTTAGCAGAATGCTGTGATGCAGAGGTTGTCTGAGAAGGAAACTCCATGTTTAGTTATCCTAAAGGACAAGGCACAGACCTCCAAAGCTGCAGGTACCAACCCCCGGTGCTCTCTCTGTCTTGAGAAGCAATCATGTCTTTCTGGTCTCTTCTGGAAAAAGCTGTCATTGGCAGACGCTGCATGCCAAGCACCTTAGAGGGGACGATGTGGCACACCACTACCTGGGTGTGGTGTGTTCAGGATAAACATGGGTATGCATGCTAATCCTCGGGCTGAAAGAGACTCATGTCTTGAGTTGTGCCAGAAGCAGAAGTTGGTGAATATGAGGAGCTTTAATTTGAAAACTGGTGGGTATTTGTGTTGTCAAAAGCCTTCAGGATCAGTTAGCAGGAATCCTGCAGAACACATATCTGGATTTGGGTATTTAAATACCCTCTAACCTTTGTCTGAACAAAAGTGACTTCAAATGTATTTTGAGATTATGGCTGTGGGCTTAATTGAAACATACTGTGTTGATTTGAAAGATATATATATATATATATTTAATCTTGATGGATTTTCTTCTAGAGGCTTTTATATCCAGGCACTTGAGCAAAGTGGCCAAATTGCTCCTACCCCATGCAATCAGTATTACTTCAAGACTTCAAACAAAAACTAAGGAGGCTACTTGGCAAAGTGAATGGAGGTGAGGGGAAGCTTTTTTCTTCAGCTTGCAGCATCCTTGGCTCTTCTAATGCCAGATGTACTTTCAAAAGCAGCATGTAATTTTGACCTTAGCCTGCTCTTAGCAGTTGTAAACTGACAAATTATAGTCATTATGCAACTAAAGTAATTTCACATTGCAAAAATACGTGTTTACAAACACTTCCTATTCAAAGGGAAAAAGAAGGCGCAGCTAGAAAAGAAGTTGTTTAAAATCTTAGTGGGTGACATGGACAGTGGGACTGAGGCCACCTTCAGCAAGTTCACTGATGACATGGAGCTGCGGTGCAGTTGACACACTGGAGGGATGAATGCCATCCAAAGGGACCTTGACAGATTTGAGAGGTGGGGACATGTGAACCTTATTAAGTTCAATGAGGCCAAGTGCAAGATCCTGCACCTGGGTCAGGGCAATCCCAAGCACAGGCTGGGCAGTGAAGGGATTGAGAGCAGCCCTGAGAAGAACAGGGGATGTGGGTGGATGAGAAGCTTGACATGACCCAGCAACATGCACTTGAAGCCCAGAAAGCCAAATGTGTCCTGGGCTGCATGAAAAGTGACACAAGAAGCAGGTAAAGGGAGGTGATTCTGTCCCTCTGCTCTGTTGTCTGAAGACCCCACCTTGAGTACTTGTGTTCCCAGCATAAGAAGGACATGGAACTGTTGGAGGACATCACAAAGATCATCAGAGGGCTGGAGCACCTCTCCTATGAAAACAGGCTAAGAGAGTTTGGGTTGTTCAGCCTGGAGAAGACTCTGAAGAGGCCTTATAGCAGCCTTCCAGTATCGAAAAGGGCTACTAGAGAGATGAAGAGGGACTTTTTATAAGGGCATGCAGTGATAGAAGAAGGAAGAATGGCTTTAAACTTGCCATGCCTGGCAGCACTCAAGGCCAGGTTGGATGGGACTTTGAGCCAGCCCCCTGCTAGGGTGACATTGAAAAGAATGCTAGTCTGTAGGCACTGGTGTATTTGACCTCATTTTTAAACCAAGGACAAAGTCCTCTGAAGCTTTGGCTAGAAGACAAGGTAGTATTTGCCTTCTGCCTTCTCTTAAACAATTTGTCAGCATTGAGGTTATCATGTTTATTCATCTGGTATGCAGAAAATATAATGCCACCCTTTTTGAACAGAGGCTGTAAGAAAAAACAGCTTGTCGATTTCTGCTGCTTTTAAACTTGTTTTTCTGTGAAAACACCTGTACTGCAGGACAAAAGAATGGCCTGTCTGCTGCAGGTGGCATCATCCCTAGCCACCAGATCACAAAGTGTAAATCTCTAGGAGAAAGCCTTAAGTCATTTTTTATTTATTTACAGTGTAGAAATTCAGCACAAAAAGTCATAAGAAAGCATTTGTCAGAATCAGACAAGGTCCCTTTGTGTACTTCATGGTTGGTTTTTAATTTGTGCAGAAATCTGGCATGTCTTCAGCACAAGGATGATTTATTCAAGCCATTGATAACACTAACTAGAAACAAATTCTTCTGGTTCACGGTTGTTTGGTTTGGTTTCATGGCCTGAGCATCTGTATACTCACAATATGTGAAAAAGGTCAATAGTCTGAAAACTTTAATGTTTCTGGGCTAAAAACTTCAAAAACTTATGAAACAGATTTGAGGCAATTTTGTCCAGTCTCTTTCATCCCTGTCCCTTGCCTGTTTGAAGGGCTCACTTGGTCAAAAAGGAAATGCTGCCAAAGAAACACGGGGTTTTTCTTAACTGCCTCACCTGGGAGTTATCTGTCTTTAGCTGTGCTGTAAGACAGAAACAGCTTCCAATTTACATGCTTAAAAACTTCCACAGGTGATCAATTATGCTCAGTGATTTTTTTTTCATGCCACTGCCAGACAAAGATATTTGGAAGGCGAGAACTTTGAAACCCTCCCTGAAAGAATCTTGAGAGGTAAGAAGCCAAGCAGTATAACTGAGCAATGATTTTTACATTATGTAGCTCTTCAGTGTTAGAATTCAAGGTCGGCAAACCACCACGAGGGTGCAGTGGTAAGGCAGCCTTTGCTGGCAGTGCAGAAAGCTTTAATTCGCTGCTCCTGCTCTAAGGGGTCAGATGATGATCTTTACATCGGCTCGCTAAAGGAAATAATTTAAACATAATTAACTTGAGCTAACACTGGAACTCTTGGGAACGTGATGGAGTTCAATGCAAGTGGAGGTTTAACTTGCTCTTTATCAGGGATATGATATTACTGTTTGAATTAAGACAAGTCTTAATTAAACTTGACCGAAGTGAGAACACAGTTGGATGAATAATATAACATTTGCTCAGACTGTAGTTTAGTGTACTTCTAGAGTGGAGAAAGACTAAAGTATTGTTTTACTGAGGATTAATATAGCATATTATTATTATTATTATTAGTGCAGCTTCTCCATTGCTTAAGCCTGGTTCTCACATTCTCCTTTCAGTAATCGTTTTTTGGGAAAATGCATTATAAATCAACCTTCTCACCATTCAGCTTTGTTCTCTATTGAGCCATCAGTAAACAGGTTGGTTTATGTTTGCCTTTTTACATATGCTGTATAGATGGACATTTGTTTGGGGAGGTTAATTATTTTTATTTCAAAAAACACACACAAAACCCTAAAGCAGAAATCTCTACAGCAAGACTTTTGAGGAGAAACCCAGAAATCAAGTGCATTCACATAGGAAGAGACTGACAGCTGAATGCAGTATTTTGAAAAACGGTACTTGTGTCCTGGACTAAAAATCTAGAATATATTTTGGTAGTTGAGATGAAACCTGTCTCCTTTAGACAAAAGGACCAAGCTAGATGCTTTACCTGCTCCCAATGTCTTTAGAGAACAGCCCTTGCTTCCACAAAACCAGACTAGCTTTTTTTGAGCACTGTCTGATTTGACAAGTACAGTAAGGGAGGAGAGGAGGAAGTTTGTTTGTGTGCCTGCCCCCAGAAGAAGCTGCTTGAAGCTTCAGAGGAGGTACTGATTCCCTCCCCTTGCAACCTACAGCCCTCCTGCAGGATCCACCTGCTTGGCTGTGAAACACAGATTGTGACAGGCATCTCCTCTGCAAGGTATTGTTAAAAAAACCCCTCAGATCAGAGCCTGAGGCTTAAGAATGGGGCATTCTTTGGGTGTTAGGTGCTGGGGGTGCCATTCTCATGTTCCAGCCACCCTGAGGGCAAGCCTGCAGCCCTTGGCACTGAGAATGGCCTTGCAGAGTGCACCTACCTGGTGGTCCCACAGAGCCACGAGCACCTGATCCAATACCCACCCAGCCAAGAGAATGCAGTATAATGCCTAAATTAGCTGTATTCACTGACCAAACTCCCCAAACCTGATGGAAAGATGACACTTTGCCAGAACTAGCTATTTAAAACACCAAGTGAGTTTCTACCTTATGACTCCCATCTAGGTGCAACAACTTGAAAATCAAGTAATCTACTGAGGTGCCACATCTTCTTCAAAAGAGCATGCAAATATCTCCTGCAATTTTGGGACAGACCATCTTTCTGAAAAGGCTTTTCTGTATTTTGGAAAGAGAATGATAGAGGAAGCAGATGAAGGTTTTTTCTGCATGGACTGAGATGACCTGAAATGAAAGCAGTTGTGCAAAATAGCCAACTCTGAGATCTGTCTCCATGATCAGGAAGGAACACATAGCATTTCCCAACTGAAGCTGGCCAGCCTGGTTGGACCTGCTCAAGCACACAAATTATATTCTTCAGGCCATCTCCATTAGAAAACTCTCCCATCACCCAAGAGCTCTGTCCCCTTCCTGGTACCTGCGTCCTGCAAGCAGCTCTCACACCCTGCAATCCACCTTCAAAAAAATCCCCTCTGCAGCCTGCTGGACACAATTCCTCTTGCTCTGAATCACTTTGTGCAAGTAAGACAAGGTGAGTCTGGCATGAGTTTAGCCTTCTGGCTGGTGGTGAGAAGGTGCTGGGATGCTGTGTAGGCTGGAGGTGGTGTTTTGGTGAGCTGGGGCTACTGTGTGGCCACGTTGCATTGCCCTGGAAACGGTGAGAAAGCCCTGCTCTGGAGGCTGCTTCACAAACGGCTGCTGGTGGCAATAGGACATCTGGAAACCACGTGGAAGCTGCAGATGGTGGAAATGTGGTACGTGGGAGGCATGTGAATTGCTCAGTAAGCCTCTAGGAACAGTGATGGAAACTCCTACATGGTAGAGACCTTCCCTGGGTGTCTCAGGAAGGATTTTATCTTATCATC
Source organism: Sinosuthora webbiana (assembly GCA_013397395.1). Taxonomy (NCBI): domain Eukaryota; kingdom Metazoa; phylum Chordata; class Aves; order Passeriformes; family Sylviidae; genus Sinosuthora; species Sinosuthora webbiana. Next base: position 265,794 of record VXBN01009199.1, read on the forward strand.
ACACTGCAAGCTAGAGCTTATACCCATGCAAAAAATATCAACGTTATTTCTGGATAGGGAGATTGAGTCACCTTTCAATTTTAGGAATTCTGCTGGACAGTTTGTGCAACAGAGAAGTAGGAATAGAATGGTAATCATAGGTCATGTAATACAATCCCCTATAGCAGGTACCACTACACCACCAAGTCCTGATGACTAAGCAATCTCACCTTTAATTTAGAAGCTTTTTTACTGCTGGAAAATTGTCACAGAAATGTGTTTCTCAGAGTATTAGGAGTCAGTCACGTGAGCCAATTTAATCTGAGTTTTTGGTTTTTTCTTGCCTTCACCCAGTCTTTAGGCAGTCATGGAGGAAAAGATAAATCATGTGACTTAACATTATATTGATTTTTCCCCAATTAATACTTCTTGTTTAAGATGGCATATTAAGGTTAAAATCCCCTAAATTAATCCAATACTGTGAGTCTACCACAAATTCTGTTCTTAGCATGAATTCTGCTGTGAACATAGGATGTTGCTCTCTGCTTTAGTCCTAGTATTTGTTTAAATTTTCTTCATTTCTCCCTTTCAATCATTGTGTTAGTAGAATCTGAAGACTACTTCCATAAGACTCTCATCTGCAAACTTGCAATAGGTAGGCTTAAGAACCAGCTGTGATTCCCAGGTGAGGAGAATGAGAAGACTCTGTATCTGAGGGTGATTCCCTGGCGAGGGGAAACAAGAAGAATCTGGAGAGACATATCACAGAGGCGGAAGGCCAGCAGCTTTTCTCATGCAGTCCTTATCTCTGACCAAAGGTGAGTCATTTTCATAATAATTCAACATTGTGTCAAAAATCTCAGAATAAACTACATCAAAGACTTCCTTATGAGGGACAGCTGAGGTTTTGGTGGCCAAAAGATTGGCACCTCTTGAAGATGCTGGAGAATGGAATTACTGCAACAACTGTTTCTGCAAATGTTACCTTCTACTTCTCTGGCTTTAGCAAGAGCAGATAAGCAGGGCACTCCTCTTCTGAAAATGTGATTTGTGGCTTTCCTTCAAAAGAGAGAGAAAAGTCTCTTTGCATGATTTCTCAAAAGGTGATAGGGAGAAGGAACAGCTGAAATGTTTTCCGCACAGGTCCATCTCTGTAATAATTAGAAGAAATTGAATTGAAGTTCATTATTTTCCTCATAAATATCTCTCCTTTACCTTGATTTCCTTCGTGTAGTCTCTGCTGGAAGATGCAATGTTTCAGATGCACTAGTGGATACCCCCTTAAGTGACTTTGAAACCGTTATTCAAGCTCTGTTGGCCACTTCCCAGAACACAGATTTTGCAGGAACTGCCATCTCTTTGCTCAGTTGAGACAGTCAGCATTTTATGCTCATGACTCGACAAGAGGATATCCCTGTGCCTTTCTGGTCAGTGCCTGAATGAGGAAATAAAAGCCAGTTGCAGGGTTTGCAGTTTATCTCTTCAGAGGGCACAGGAGGAAATGATGAGAAGAGCAAGCAAATCTGTTGACAGGAAAGATTTGTTCTACAAATGAAGGAATACTCTCAGGAGGAGTTTATGGGAAGGGACTGTTTTCCAAGAGTCTTCACTGGATGTTTTGAGAGAGAAGGGTGGCTCTTGCAGAGACATCAAGTGTGCAATAATGCTCAGGTCTGCCTCCTGTCAAAGGCCCATGAAATTCTGGAGAGTCCTGCACTTGATTTCCTACTGCTGACAATGTACAAAGTTGTGGGGTGTTTTGAGGAAGAAAGTATCACATGATGGAGGAGAATAGATGAGAGGATTAAAATGAACATGCAAGCTAGTTTGTGTACTTTTTGATCAGCTGATTTAATGGGGGGAAAAAACCCCAAGCTTAAAATCATGCAGGAAACTATTGCCTTTCAGACCCAAGACTTATTTTCAGACATGTTATCCATCCCCAATAAAATAAGTGCACGTGCCAACCACAAACATTGGATGGATGTGCATGTGGCAAAGCCGTGTTCAAACCCCATCCCGTGTGATCGGCCATGGGGCTGACTTGAATTTCAGAAGCGGATTACATCAAGCTGAAGCTACTACTTCTTCTGCTTCTGCAGGTAGCTGAGGGGTCTGCTTCATTTTTAGAAGCTGACATTCTACATCTGACAGTGGCAATTGGATGTTGAAAGAAAAGCCGTTCATTTAGGTAGCATTTATGCATGAAAATTTTTTTAAAAGCATAAGGAAGCTGATGCCCGTGTACTGAGCTGGTGGGGTAGTTTTACTATGGGATATTTGCACATATCTTCTCCCAGAACTGGTTAAGCATCCATTTTGTGTATCAAAAAAAACTTCTTTGCAAAAGCTGGTTGGCTAAAGTGATGACACAAAAAAGCCAGGAGTCACTGCTTTCCTCTTGTGACTGAAGGCAAAGTGCCATTTTCACATGTTTAAAGTAGCATATGCTAGAGCACAGATGGACAATGGTGCAGACAGATAATTATCTGCACCCGTCTGCATAAATCAAGGAAAAGCTAGGACATGCTACATCTTTCTCTTAGCCCTCAATGGAGGTTTTGAAATGCATGAGTGCACTGAGCAATGACTGTAGGCCGATGGCTAAAATATTCTGAGAAACTAATTGGGTTTGTAAGGAAATCTCATGGTATCATGGCAACCTGGGCCCAGAAGTCAACACATCTAGTCATTTGGAAAGCATTGGGCAAGTCATTTTAGAGAGCATGAGCTGTGTTTTGTTATCCTCAAGATCCCACAAATACACCAGGGCTGTAGTATATCTCTACTATAATTCCACTTCTTTGGGCCATGGATATCTGGAGCCCTGCTTATTTTAGCCTGGTGTTTTCCCACTCTTCTCACAAGGCAGGAACCTAAAGAGTGATCCAGTGGAGATGTGGACCCTGTAGACCAGGTTAATATAAGCCCACTGACATGGCATGGGCTCTTTCCAGCCACGTTTCCCATGGCTTGCTCAGAAGATTGCTTAGCCATCTATCAGTCTACTACAGAAAACTCTCTTAATCTCCCTTGAAAATAGCCAAAAGTTTTGCTACGAAGAAATCTCTTTGGATTGCCTTGCTGGTGTGATTCAGTTACTCTGCTTGGAGGTGGAAGTTGTGCACAACCACTTTTATGTGTGAAATGAAATGCCCTTCCCAGACTGTAACTTAAAGGGAGACTGATGACTGAAGTTGCTGTTAGGGAAGCTGCCACAGGCACTGACAAAATTTTTTGTTATTTCTCACACCTATAGTTTTATATGACATGGCTAAGAATATTCAAAGGGCTTCAAGTTGCCTGATTTGTTCATGGTCAAGGGACTGTCAAAATAATTACTCCTCTACCATAAGTTATATACACATCTAAAAAATCCAGACTCCCTCCATGTATCCACAAGAAATTCCAATGTTGGAAAGGAAGAAACTCCAAGTTCTTCCGGTGCAACATTAGTGATATAAGGATCTAGCTCTGTTTTGAATGAAAATGTAGGGATTTTTTTTAGGAAAAACATATAAAGTGGCTGTAGATGCATTAAGGTTAGGAACTAAATGGAACATATTCCTTTTCTTTGCTCAGCAGAGTTGTACAATAAATCCTTTGCAAGACCCTCTGGTCCTTGGGTTACTCCATGAGTTTGAAGCTGCTCTTAGATTAGAGTATCTTCCTAGGAAATTGATGGTGTTGCAGGAGTTAGTTTATCTGCAAGAGTGAATTTCATTCCTGAGGTTTTGCGACCACTTTATTACAAAAATCCTGTGTCTAAAAATGAATATGGTATATGAACCACTTTACTCAGTTTACTTTCAGTGGGAAGCTGACCTATGGCCCTCAGATTTTCCCTTAGTCAAGGGATAAACAAATTTAAGTTCCCAGAAAGAGCTATCTTTATTACATCTAAAATAGAGCAATGCATGGGTTTTAATTGAATCAGTAATTTCAACCGCTCCAAGCTACCATTATGGCTTTCTGTGAAAGCTTGTAAAAATAAAAATATCTTAGACAAAAATAACACTCCCTCATTCTAACACTGTGGAGTGTCTCAGTACATACTTGGCACATCCTCTGAGGCTCTATCAACAACAATCCGAAATAGGCTGATGTAAAAGGCGAATTATAAAAGTAAGTGGTGTTTAGTGTCTGGTCCTGTATCCTCTGAGGCTTCTGACATGCACTCAGCATAATCTACAATGCTCATAAGATAAAACAGTGGGCATTAGAGGCTGGGCAGTGATGGTCAAGGTCAAAGTCAGTTCTGCAAAAGAAATGCATTGAATTCCTGTTCTGTTAAACTTTTTCACTCAACTTGATAGCAAAACCCAGCATCTTCATTCTTTCTCAGATGTACTTTACAGACTACAGGTTTCTTCTGCTACATAATGGTAAAATATATATTTGGGATTTGTGATAGGAGAGCATTTTGAAATCTCTTGGTCTGAATACGCATAACTTCATTAAAATAAATCAGGTCTATGTTATTCTCAGATGTAAGTGACTTTGAAACCATCTTTCCTAAAATTGCCTTAAAGTCTACATTAATACTTAATGATATTCCTCTTGTGGGCAAACCACTGTAAAATGCACTTTTTCAGCCTGTTTGTTTGAAGTAAGACTTGCAGAATGGTAACACCTCCTAACAACAAAAAGACAGCTGGTGGTCTGCAGGACTGAACCAGCAGCACTGATACCACTGCAGATGAAGCACACCATCAACATAATCCTTTTTTTTTTCCTTTTTTTGTTTTTTTTTTTTCTCCAGAGGCACCAGATGGCAGCATTTTTCCCTCACTGAGTGTGATCTCATCCTCTCGGATTCACTCCTGGGATCATCAGGCTTTGAGGCTGCGTAAGCCACAATGACCTCAGCTGAACTGCACCTCCTCTGTTGCCACCTGCTCCTTTTTCCTACTTTTATTGGACGTGCAGAGTCACATTCAGGTGGCCTGAACACAATCCAGGCCCTTGAAGTTGTGGTTGCCTTTTGCCTGTGCAGGTGGGAAAGTCTAAAAAGAATCATTAGCATACAGGTATGGAAAAATTTAGACCCAGAAAATACAGCTCTGACCTCTAAATTTCCCATATCCTCTAAATATTAAGTATCATGAAGTTTCTTTGATGTTCTTGTTAACTACATCCTCTTTTCCATACACACACATGCACAATGCAATACTTGTTTACAAGCAAATTTGGCGTGTGTCCCTTTCTATCAATGCTTTATTCCTTGAATAATATTTCATTGTACACAAGTTATGTACGACAAGTTATGCACTGCTAGACTTGTAACCTCCATAGCAAGAACTCTGTTCTGAACAAATAATCTGAAGCAGGACAGGGATTGTGAGAACTAAACTGCAAGCTCTGGGTGTTGTTTTTTTTTTTTTTTCAGTTACAGATGTGGCCTAAAGCTTTGTGGGTAGGCAATTCTCTTACCTCACCATCCTCTGTTCTGCTTCTTCCCTTCATCCTCATGTTCTTGCTTTCAATGCTGCTTTGTTAGTAGTTTTGTCTAAGAAGAAAAAAAACCCACACATTATGTCCAGCTGTAACAAACTATTCTTAAATCCTCCACCTTTAAACTTGGATTCTGCAGCACTGGGATGCAAATATTTATTTATTTGAACTATGTGACTAACATGGACAGCAGAAGAAAGGCTCTTTATCCAAATTGGGTCTGGATTGCTGGGCCTCAGATGGTGAAAGGGTAGTAGCCCTGGCTGCTGCTTTCTTTGACTGTTACTCCATCAGGTTGCTGGTGTTTCTGCTGTGGTGACTGTACTAATGCTTTACAAATGCTATGAGCTCAGCAGTAGACTATTTGGGGATTGTGTAATTTATTAACTTCTGACAAGCAGGCCATTATTTTTCTGAAGAACATGTGTGACAAGGGAATTTACTTTTTATTTTATTTTTCAAATTTCAGCCAAATTCAACATGAGCATCACAGGACAGGGGCACCAGACCCTCAACAGCCCCACCCTTCCTCTTATTTAATACCAAAAACTATCTGTAAACAAGCAAGAAGGAGGGAGGGAAGAGTAATTCTCAGAGGAAGTATTAAGAATTCTGTATTATTAAAACATTAGACTGTGTAAATTTGGGAAGCAGTGCTATTTTCTTCTGTTAAAAAAATTCTAATTAAAAAAAAGGCTAAAATTACTTCAAATTTATTTCACTTTCTTGTAGCAATTTCTTTCCAGCTCTGGATATGCCTGTACTTTGCCATAAGCTAGTATATGCAAAGAGGACAGATGTAGCTTTATGCCCAAGATGTGTGAAATAAATGCAATGGAAGTATATGAGCATCTCACCTGAAAGCAGAGTGGCATTGCACCACTGGAAGTCAGTTGTGTTTGTTACACCTTACCCTCTAAAAAAGGAGGCAAAGAAATTTTAAATATATCTCTATGTCTTTTAATGATTGATGCAATCCCTTGTGCACAGTTGCATTGCAAAGTGGAAGAAAGATTAACTGTAAATACTTTCTTTCGTCTAACTTTAGCACTGTAATTACTATTTTGCACGTTCTCTGAGAAAGACAAGCAGGTACCCGTGATGAGCTTTGTGAGAGGAGAGATGCTGAGAAGGTAAAAAGAGTGTCTGGTGTCACTCAGTATGGAGCATTACAGCTTGCCATCATTTATTTTGGAACTGTGACCAAAAGATGGGAACTATAAATAGGAATGCAATGAGCATTAGCTGAGCAAGAAGGAAAAAAAAACAGCGTAACTTGGCATGCAGCAAAACGTGTATCTGGCATAGCACACAGCTGTCCCTGCAACTCCCACTGCCATCCTGGGGGATTTTGCTGATTTCCCACTACTTATCATGAATTAGGAACAGCACCATCTCTGTTAGCTTTGATTCTTACTCAGTAGAGCTGGCTCAGATACGTCCTGCTAAACCTTTACCTAAGGAAGACGCAAGTCTCCTCCTACACATAAATTACAGGGAGAACATTGTTTGTTTTGTGAAGTGTAACTGCTATGTAACATTCACAGGCTGCATCTTGCACAGTAAGTGAAATAACTGTCGGAACAAGCTGATGGAATCAGTGCTCCTCTTTGCTGCAGTTCAGAATGAAAGCATCAAACGGGGCCAAATTGTGCCTAGAGGAGTTCATTGTGGTTTTGCTTCTAGACTGGCATGGCCAGAGGATGCACCTCTAAAAACTCAGTGCACGTTAGCTTTGAATGAACTAAGATAGAGACCTTGGTGCTTTTGTAGCAAAAACATATTTTCCACTGACTCCTGAGCTTAGCCTTCACTCCAGGGGTAAATTATGTCAGTCTGGTATGTGATAGCATGCAACTCAACGCACTTATTTTTTCTTCTGTGTATACATGGCTACATGATGCATACAAAACCTGGTGAGTGCCCTATATGGCCTTAGCCATAGATAAATGTATTTTTTTTTCCCTAGCAGACAGTGACAATTGCAGGTGTTAGCATGTGACGTGGGAATAGGAGGCTGCAAAGAGTGGTTGGGAAGAAGTTGTTACAATGCTCTACATCTAATAAGTAGGCAAAAGTAAGCATTTCATTAGGGGCAAAACAAGATACACATGGAATAAAATTGAAGTTTTTCTCAAGAGACACAAAAATAGCAACTGTCTTAAGAGTTTCTGCCACTGATCATATTATATTTGCTGTGACAGGACTATGGCTGATATACTGTGCATGATTTTTCTCTCAGTGCCTGTACTTCACTGATTGTCCTGCACAGAAAAAGATACAGGTATTGCAAAGGACAGTCAACTCCATCCCACCCCAAACTATACCCTGGACTGTTCTCCTGAGCTGGGCTAGATGTTGCTCCTGTCCACACAGTGAATTTTGAATGCCTGAAGATGTCTTTAACAAGTAAAGGCGGCACTGTATTGTGTAGGCAAGGATGTTACACGCTTGTCCTTGCTTATTTTGTTTTTCACTTGAGAGAGGTAGGCTTTCTTTGTATGGAGTCATACTTTTGTCTTCAGTGAGTGCTTCTTAGGAGCTGAAGGAGAGCTAGCCTCACTTAAAACATACGTAAGTTTTAAGCAGAATTTTCCCCACCTGAATGGGACCAGATAATTTCCGCTGCCAGCTGAACGGCAGAACATCAGCCAGAAAAAAACATTAAGTGGATTTACATGTTTGATGCTAACGGCCAGAGAAGGAAGAATGGATAAATGGTGTTTACTCCATTTGTCCTCCAGCACAACAGAGTACACAGCTTCCTCTAACAAACCCCTGTAGCACAGACAAGAGGCGATGGTCCTGGTTCCTGGCGCTTGTGATAATTTGCCAATAAAACAGAGGTTTTGGATGGTTTGTGCATTGTTTATTGCAGCTTTTACCCCTGCAGCCAGATTCTCCAAACTGATACTTTGTTTTTTTCAATGAAGGCTTCAGAAGGGATTTTGTAAACAAACAAACAAAAATACCCCAAACAAAACTGCTAGAGGGTGAATGGCTGCTAGCAGCTGATCTCTTAGCGGAGGTAAGTTTATAAGTGACTGAGAAAAGGCAGAAGGGCATCAGGTCACACACGTGTGGACAGACCTTTGCACTGCTCCTCAGGAGTGTCCAAGTGGATGAAGCTTGCCTTGGGGTCGCAGTGACCCTATTCACTGTGTGCCCAGGACGTGGCTAAACTGATGTCTTGTCCTGCAGACAAAAAGGAGTCCTTCGGCTGTTGGGAATTTAACGCGACTGCCGGATTAAGTACAAAAAGAGCAACTATTTCTGTTTAAACATCTGGATCATACAGATGAGACTGGCTGGTCAGCACAGGCGGCACACAGTCCTCTTTGTGATCGGCACTTGGGATATCCAGTGGACTTTCCCTAGAGGTACACTTGACACAGAGCGAAAGGGAAAGCACCTCAAGCCCAGCTCAAGGCTGGGTTATTTGCTCCGGCATAGACCTGCATTCCCTTCCTCATCCCACATCCAGGTTCCTGCTCGGGACGGCTTCTCCTCGCGTGTCAGCTGCTCGGGCCTGTGGCGGCGGGGCAGAGGGAAAAGGACACGGGCGGTCAGCGCTAGAGGAGCGGGAATTCTGTCAGAGAACGGGGAGAAGCCAAACCCACCGCTCCAAAAAGTAAGATACTTGTAAAAAGCCCCAGAACTAAGAAGCGGGCCCGCGGCCTGCCAGGACCAACCGGCTCTCCTCGGGCGGCCTCGCCGGGCCGCGGGAGCGACCGCAGCCAGCCGGGAGCAGTGGGAGGAGGAGGAGGAGGAGCGGAGGTAGGAGGCAGCGCTGGCAGCCGGGCGGGGAGGGGGCACTCGGCGCCGAGGAGGAGGACTAAGATGGCCACCAGCCGCCGCGGGGAGCGGCCCCGCTCCCTCCGCGGCCCCCTCGGCGCGGCTCGGCCTTGATGGGGCCGGGACGACCCCGGCGCCCGGACGGTGCAGCAGCGGCGGCGGCGGCGCCTCCCGCCGGAGCCCGCCCGGGGGGAGCCGCCCT
>VXBN01009199.1:275756-409015 GCA_013397395.1 Sinosuthora webbiana
TCGGGTCGGCTTTTTGCCCCCCGCGTTTTATTTTGATTTTTCATGCGGGTACTGATTTTGGCGGCAGCCTCGAGCTGTCGACCCCGCGGTGCGGCAGGGACGTTGAAGTTAAAGAACCCGACAGGTTTGTCCCCCGTGCGTCCCCGGGGACAGGGGGGTCGTGGCTCCCGGAGGGTTCGGAACATGGTGTTGGGGGTATTTGCGAGGTTGCTGAAATACCTGCTCCTTGTCTTGAGCGTGGTTTTCGCCCTGCAGTTCTGGGAGGTGGTCCACGCAAATGGAGAGGTTTGCATAGAGACCAGTCAGTAGTGCTGGGTGCTGAAAACCTGTGTGATGTTCACCTTGAACGATTAGGGCTATAATTTCTAGCTGTGCCTGCATAGCGAAACACATACGGAAGAAGTGCAGAGGACTAGATGTATTTATTTTGACCTATAGTTTCATAAATGATTTAACTGATTTTTTTGGCTAACTAGAGTAACTTGTGAGATTTCAGTGTAGACCTCTGAGTCCCGGCCTTATTTTAATGACTGAATTCTGGTTTCTTGGTAATGTTGGTTTGTGACAAGATCCACATATTGTACCATGAAATTTTGCTATGAGAAACAAGTGGTGGGTTTCCTGTTAAGAAAAGCAAATTTTGCATGTTTTAGCTAACAGAAGTTATTTTTCTCCACCAAAGCTGGGTTACTCCCTGGTGCCTGTGCATGCCTCTGTGCCCTGGTCCCTGTGCATGCTGTACAGCTGAAGGATGTTCCTGAGCTCACAGACTCCTATCCAGTCAGGCTCTGCAGAGAGCCACCTTGATTGCATCCTTGGCACATTTTGGTGATAAGGTAGCAGTATCTTGAAGTAGGCTATGTAAACAAACTCTACAGTCTGCATGAACTGGCATTTCTGCAATATCTCGCTCATTCTGTGCAATCATGGTAGATATGCAGCATTTGAATATATGAACTTACCTGCTGTGGGAATTGGTCAGTGGCAGTAAGCCAGTGAAATTCCTTTTCTTTGCTTTTAGGTTGTAGGCAGGCAGGCATTGTGTCCTGGAAGTGTGTCCGTGTTAACGTGGCATTGTGCCTTTGTTCCATGGCCCTGGTCAAAAAGAGCTGGCAGTCTAACTTGGGCTGCACGTTTGGACTGGGAGTGCGTGTCTCCTCACCTTTGTCGTGTGGGTCTGTTGAGCTCAATTGGAGCCAGCTCTGGAATACTCAACACTGTTGATAAAAAGGTGTTTTGGGTAGAAGAATCCCTAAAATATCAGATAGGAGGATGGTGAATGGTATTCTTCAGTTTGGTATGTATTTGCTAGGAACTGGATACATTTGCTTTTCTAGTTTGTTGGGCAATTTTAGGCTGCTAGACTTGGAATAAAAATGTGGTATGTTTTGGGTTTTGTGGTCATATTGCGTCTCTTAGCCAGCTGATTATCTAGCTGAAGCAAGTTAAGCATGGTGCTGCCGTGACTTAATATCTTCAGCACCCACTTATAAATGTATTACATCATTTCTACATCAAGGTTTAAGAAAGGGTTGGTGTGTCCAGTCAATTGTTTATTTCCAGTTCAGTACATCAAGATCAGCTACTTCGTAGTACTGCTACCACACAGTGCTGTGGGAAAAGAACGCTCATCTTTTTATTCAAAATGGTAACAGAAGGGTGCTAAGTAAAAAAATAATTATAGTCCTTGATAGTTTCAACCTTGACATAACAAAGCTACATTGTCTTGTTGCCTCTTAGTACAGGAGGGGTCTGAGGAGGTGATCTGTGACAGCCGTCCTTGTGGCTACGCAAACCTTGGGACTTAGCTCTGGTTTAGTGGAGCTAAACTGCCAAAGTGTGCAAGGTGAGCAGGTCTTCAGGATGTAGTGATGTGTGCTGCTGTTGGAGGAGTTCAGCAGAGTGTTCACATCCACCAACCTTGCATTAACTAATTCATAGTTTTCTGCAGGTGTTCTGTGGGATTTTTAGCGTTCAGGAAACCTGAGTGGTGTTTTACGTGAAGGGAATGGGAGCGAGTGTGGGCAGATGTTCTGCTTGCCCTTTGAAACGCTCAGGACTGTCATGAGATTGTTTGGAAACTTTGGTGTTGGAGCATGGTGTTTCACTTCCCAAAAGTTGATAGTAACTGTTCCGTGGCTGGGTTCTGGGCATTCGCTTGGGTTTCTGAAGATGTGCTCAGCTGGAAAATGTAAAGAGAAGACGGTGGTTCCCTCTCGGGTGGTTAAATTGCCAAAGGACAAATCTGTTCATGTTAATTAGCAGTTTTGTTCATGTTTAAAAGTGACTTTAAGTCCCTGTTGCAAAATAGTGGAAATACTGTTTCAGCAGTGGCCTTTGACTTGCAGGACTTCCTGCCATGAGGAAGTCTTGTGTCATTTGTCCAAAATAAACAGATTTTGAAGAGTGCAGACAAAGTATGCTGTGAGAAACCGTACATCTAAGTCACAATTTACCCCCTATTGCTTGCTTGCTTTTCTGATAATTAGTACTATGGAAGTCTATTCTTACAGTATGTTACTAGAATGTAACTTGCATTTTGTAATGGGAAATAGAATTTTCTGTTGGTCCACAGTACAATCTCAGGATATTTGTGTAGGTGGAAAACAAATTATTTCCCCATGGCTTTTAACTTCACTGATTTCCTTCTTGATTCTTTTTTCATGCTGGTGGTGCTGCTGATTGCAATAGTACACTATTCAAAATGTCCAAGTATGACAAATACTTAACAGTGTTAGTTTCTTTGATGTATTTGGAATGCTGATTGCTTTAAAAAGTACCTTTTTTTATTACTTACCTGTCCTAAGTGACCAACAGCTTGAGTCTTTAAACCTTCATGTGTTGAAGGACTGAGGTGCATTGATGTGAGATTGTCACATGTCCTAGAACAGCTCTCTTTAACTTTGTAATTTTGTTTAGAGTTTGGTAATAACAGGAGCTATACAAGAGTGAAACTGTTTATCTTCTATTGGAGACTTTGCATCCTGCTGCTGGGCTGTTCATGCCTCGTCCAGGCTGGGGAGGGGAAAACAGGACATAATTATAAGGTCCCTGTTTTAAGCTGCTGTCCCGCAGACAGTGTGGAAAGTGTTGCCATGTCCTTTTGCTGGGTACAAAATCCTGCAGGCAGGATGTAACATTTTAACTGAAGTCGTTGGTGGGGAGGTGAGAGCAGCTTCTTGGCTCAGGTGAGAGCGCTGCAAGCTTTGCAGGACTGAGTATGCATTAGTGGTGCTCCAGCCTTGAGAGCATCTCTTTGGCAAGCAACCCATGTTTGATGAGGCAGTGGTGCAGGCTTTGGCTTTTTGGCCACATCCCCTGTTCTTCTGGATATTACAGGTAAGAGTGTACAGCACCTCCCTGGTACAAACAGGGACTTGGTGACTGCTCTGAGGACTGGGTGGCAACATCTTGCTCAGGAGGCCGTGGTGTGGTCTCAGGTGCTGGTGTCACTGTTGGGGGAACTTTCTTACACCTGCTAGGAGCCCTTGGCTGGTATTGAGGCTTTCAAATGAAGTGCAAAGGGCAGCTTTGTCCAGTCCAAAGAAGGAAGAGTAAGTCTTGTTCCTTTTCTATTTGCTTTGCTCTAAGTGTGCAGGAGGCTTTTTTCTTTTTTTCCTTTAAGTCTTTTGTGAGTGAAGATGACCTACATCTTGTGTTTTTTCCCACGAACAGCTCTGGGGCAAAATTTTCTGATTTTTGTTCTGTGTGGAAATGTGCAGTTGATGTGATTTTTGACAATTGTGCTGATCTTTTTGAAATTTTGAATGACAGCAGGGAATATTTTTGGCTTTTTTGATGGTGTAATTTTTTTTTTCTTTTTTCTCTCCCTACCTGTTGAGTAAAGGTGTGATAGTGGAAGTAAAACTGTATTGAGATTTGGGGGGAAAAAAAAGTTTTATGTTGCTTTGGAATTACTTTATTCCAATGAGAGCTACATGCCATCTTTTGGGATCTTTCTCATTTGAGGGAAGAGGGGTTTGACTGCTTTGCTGGTTTTGGTGTTTCATCACTACCCTGTGATGGATTTCTGCCTGTCTTAACCATGTGACTTGTAATGCTTCTCACATATCGCAGAATAGGAACAGATTTGCAGAACTTGTAAAAAAATACCTTCTGAAATCTCAAATGCAGTAGAACAGTGTTGTGCTAAGAGGGAGGGAATTGTTTGGGAGCCATAAACAGTAAGGGATGTTGAATGGGATGAAGGCAGGTAACCTCATTTCTGAGCAAATTTTAAAAAATGTCAGCAACAGATGAGATGGATGCATCTGAATTATAACAGTCAGATATGCATTAATAGAATGTTTAGTTCTTACACCTTTACCAGTTCTGTTATTTCCATGTGGTTTTATTACAATAAGACATGGAAAAAGCTTTGATCAGGTTGGCTAACCTAATGTACAGACAATAATAAATTAGAAAACATATGGAAGAAGTGGATTTTCCAGGTGTCTTGTTTCATCCCTTCCTCTCTTGCTCTACAGATTTTTTTTGTTGCTCTGGAAGCATGTAAGAGATAAATTCCTGATTTTTCAGCTGGGTGGGTGTTCATCAGTTACATGGGTAACTTAAGCTTCTTTTTCCAGTTCTAGGACATTTACCTTAGAGAAGTCAGACCCTTTTAACTATAAAGCTGGTCCCTCTATTGAATCATCCATTTTCTTACTAATGGCTGTGACAGTTTTGATTTTGAATGTGCATTTGAGGATTTGTAGTGAAGGATTTCAGAGTTAAGGGGGAGTTATCAAGATTGATCCTTATCTTAAACCAGTTATATCAGATAAGCAAATGGGAAAAAAATCCCAAACCTTCAGAGCTGACAATTTGGTAGTGCTAAGATAGACACATGGCTAGAAGGAGAAGATACTCCTACATGTTCTTAGGTGTTTGGGGTTTTTTTGGGGTCTTTCAATTTTGGAACGTGATGACTTCAGTGAGAGTGTGGATCAGTAGCTCTTGAGAGAAATGTACATCTGGCTTTCTGTTTCACTGCAGCTTTTGTCAGAGTTATCACCATGCATTGGGTATGAGAGAGCAGCTCTATCTAGTGCTACTTTTCTCAGTATCATTCTGCCAGGTGGAATGTGGGTGCAAGTGAACCACGGTATATGTTCTTTTATGATTTGTTATTTTCATATGAAGACATGGTAAAAATCTCAGGGTTGTCCAAAGCAGAATGGTTTGATTTGTGTGAAGTGATAGGTGATGGGATGTTGCTTCAGAACGTGGAATATGTTTGAATGCTGTGCTGATAAATAGCATTGCTTCTTATCCCTGGTTCTTGCTGAGAAGCAAAGTCTGAGCTCACATGTGGGCTGTAACAGGAAGAGGGGGTTTGTACAGCAGGAACTTCCTAAAGTTTGTGTTTGGTTATTTGGCACTGTAAGCATATCCTTTTTTTTTTTGTTTGTTTTGTTTGAGATAAGGGGACTAGAAAGAGAACTTGCAGGGCTAGGCCAATGCTTAGGGTATCCAGAAGATATGTTTAAAGGATACAAAAGGATAAAATATGCCAAAATATCAACTTGGCTTGGTAATAAAACTTCCTAAAGACTTTTCAAGTGCTTGGATGATGGGCAATCCTGAAAGGGAGAGACTGTTCAGAGTGCCTTAGGTAAAGATCCCTGAGAAGGTTAATCAGATGTAAGTGCACTTGGCATAATGAGCCTGAGCTTTTGTCTGAGGTTTATTAGACCAGTGGGGAGTATTGGCCTGTGGTAGGAGAGCTGTTCTAGGGGAAGCTTGTTTTTATGATGTGGAGGCATCAGTGGCAGTTCTGGTTCATGTGATTCCTGCAGCCATTCAAGTGTGCAGAGCAGGGGTGAACAATGCATGGAAGTGAGCTCAGAAATGGTATTTAAGTATGGGGGGAAAAAACCCAAAAAAAACCCCAACAAAAAACACCCTCAAAAAGCCTCAACAAAAACCCCTGAAACAACAAAAAAATCGAACTGAGCAGTTGCCTGAAGACAACCAAAGGAGTAATGGGAACCAAGAGACAGGAATTCACCACCTTGATAGCATTCAGAGTGCCATTGATGGTTTTAGGATTTGGTTCTGCATTTGTGTGCTTGCCAAGGCTTGTTTACTTCTAATGGGATTTTAAGGAGGTCCTTGGGTCTTCAAGTGAGAGCCAGGGACGAGATGAGGCCTTGGTTTGTATTGCATGAGTGCACAGAGTACAGAATGCATCACATGGCAGAATGACAGACAAAACAGGTAAAGAGTGCATTTCTTAATGTAAAAGTTGGGCCTTGTGATGTTCTCAGAGTTGAAATGTCACGGTGTAGGCCCTCAGTAGTGAGATTGGCTCAAGTTGTGGCTTTTAAAGCATTGAAAGCACAAACCAAATTGATTTCTTTTTTGATTCTGAGCCTTAAGCATGCAGTTTCCATTTTTTTTCTCACAACTGTGAGGGTTACATCATCTTTGGAATCTTCACATGGCAAAATGCTCTGGGCTGGGGTGCCACAGGTACAACGAGATTGAGAAAGCTGTGATCAGAGCTGGTAATATTCTTGTCATCACTGCTTTCCTGTCTGATAAAGTGACTGAGGAGGAGTGAAATTTATTTTATTTGAGAGTTTCTCTACCCTTGCAGAAGAAAGGATGCCTCTCTGAACAGGCAGAAGTAAACATTTGTTATAATTTTATAAGCAGTCATGCGGAATAGGCATAGAAACGGTTTTGGTGTTGCATCACAAGTTAAATACTAATACTTGAGTCAGCAGTTGAGCAGTGAGCCACAGTACAAATGTAAAAACACAGTCTCTATGGATATGATCTAAGAGAATGCTAATTTGCTTGTTAATTAGGTTTGCAAAAGTTTCTTTTTAACAGTTCTGAGCAGTGAGCCTAAACTAGTGACGAATACTTAATTTAGGTTTTGAGTGGGTCATGAAGTAACCGGGGAGTATCTTTTCAAGCTTTTCATTATTCGAGTGTGTAAAGGCACCGTAGCAACATGTCTTACTTTGACTGGAGGAATTTCTGGAGACAGAAATATTTTGCTTTCATTTCTTTCCAGCAACATAGCCATGTTCTCAGCAGTGTTGGATCAGGATAGGGGAGACCATGGCTTCCCTGCTGTCTGTTGAAATCCCTTGTAGTTTGACTGGTGATGTTTTTGTGCAGACAGGACTCTGGATAGGCTGTATAAGTAGCAGGAAATTTTTTTTTAATTACTTGTACAGTGTCAGGGTTTATCCTCAGCCAGCAACCAAGCCCTTTGCAGCCACTTGCTCGCTCACAGTGCACCAGGATTGGGGAGGGAATCAGAAGGGTAAAATCTGGGAAACCTGTGGGCTGAGATAAAGACAGTTTAACAGGGAAAGCAAAAGCCACACAGAAGGAAAGCAAAACAAGGAGTTGATTCCCTGCTTTGCCATGGGCAGGCAGCTGTCCAACCACCTCCAGCAGAGCAGGGCCCCATCATGGGTAATGGTTTCTTGGGAAGACAAACACCATCACTCTAAATGTGCCCCCTTTCCTTCTTCTTCCCCTCACTTTATATACTGAGCTTGATGTCACATGGTCTGGAATGTCCCTTTGGTCAGCTGGGGTCACCTGTCCAGGCTGTGTCTTCTCCCACCATCCCAGGCACCCTCAGCTTCCTTGCTGGCATGGCTGGTACAAAGAGCAGAACAGGTTTTGGCTCTGTGTAAGCCCTGCTCAGCAATAACAAAAGCATCTCTATGTTATCAACCCTGTGTTCAGCACAAATCCAAAACACAGCCCCGTAGCAGCCACTCTGAAGAAAATTAACTCTACCCCAGCCAAAAAACCAGCACACAGAGTTTTCTGGTGTGAATTGGGATAGCCTACTGATCAGTTAAACCTTTAAAGTTATTACCTCTTCTACTTTCAGTAAAGCATATATATATATATATATATGTTATATGCTTCAAATACAGATGATGATATGAATGTTTAGGTTTTCCTTTGTTTGGGTTTGGTTGGGTTTTTTTCTTCCTTTTTAATAAAAGGAAGCAGAGGAGGTATGTGTACTGCAAATAATGTACTTGGAAAAATCTTTTTAGTCTAGCTGTGTGTCTTTCCATTGTGATCTTTCTTTATAGAAGGAGATCAATATAGTTGATGTTTTTCTGAAGTAGCTCAGATTGAGTAGCGGATATATCAAGGTGAGGGTTTAGATTCCTGTGGCACAGACGGAATAAATTTAAAAGATGAAAACTCTCCTCCTCTTTCCTGTCTATCCTCTTTTCCATCATCCTTTGCAGGATGAAGTTGAACTTACTGCCTGAGTAAGGATGAACATTTCAAATGAAAACATAATAGCACAAAGTATGAGAATAAGCTTATTTAAATAGTTTAGGAAGAGGAAAGGGTACCATCATTAGTAGATGTTCATATTGTGTGGAATGCAGCTTAGAATTGTCTTGTTGCATTAAGCTGAGGGTTGTGGTGCTGAGGTGGAAATAAATCCCTAGACCTGCTTGTTGTCTGCCTTTGTAATGCTCCTCACAATGGGTAGGGAAGTGGAGCACCTCAAGCATTGCAGGGTCGTAGTAAATTGAAATACATTTTCTTGACTTGGGTTCCATAGACTGACTGCTGCTGTCTCTGAATACTCACCTTTATTATGTGATGTGAGGAAGGGCTCATCTTAAATTTTAAGTTCACCTGGAAAAGTTTGAACACATCAGACAAATTTTGGTTGGAAGGGACATCTGTAATCATGCTTGAAGCAGGATATTTGCAGAGGTTGGGAGCATGGTGTTTAGAGGCCTGACTTTTTACAGAAAGAGGTGAGGGTATGGGACAAGCTTTTTGTATGCTTTAAATAGCAAATGAAAACATGGGAATCTTTCATGTCCACTGTGAAGCTCAGTGGCAGATAGGCAGAGAGTGATTTTTTTTCTCTCTCTCTTTTTTTTTTTTTTTTTTTAATGTGATGCTGAAGATAGTAAGATAATTTTTAATGTGGTAGGATAAGAAAGTACTGGATATTTTACTGTAACTGGTTTTTTTTGTCCACTGTTTGGCTTATAACTGGTCTGTTGCTCAGACTTCTGTGTTTGCTCTTGGAGTGGTGGGCAGCAGTGATGTGGATAAGTTTTGTGTTGCTCTCCAGCTCTCTCCTCAGGTACTGTTAGAATAATGCTTAGGCTGAGCTGTGTGGAGTGTATGTCCTTACAGATATTGTGTTAATGCTGTTCCTTACTCCTCTCTTGCAGAAAGAAAGTGACGTTCTTGCCCTCCCTTCCTTTTTTTCATTGCTGTGCTGAAGTATTTGGATGTTGGTTTATACCATTTGTAATGAGTACTCCTGAGATGGGACTCCTCTAAGACCTCACAGAGAATGTTGAACAGGTCTGGGGGGAGGATGGCAAAACTTCATCATGAGCTGAAGGCTTGTACTAAGTATGTAGGCTCTCTCAGAATTTATACCCCTTAATAGGTTACTCTCATTTTCTGTTTGGCATGAAATGTCATTTTGATTAATCTTGAAGAATAGCTAGCCCAGTCTAAATTAATTTTTATTTCAATAAAAAGGCATGGTAAAGGAGGAGGAGAGGAAGAGATAAGGACAGAGAACATTCCAGAGGAATATTGAAAAAATGTGTGTACTGGAGCACTATAGTTACAGTACTTGACATCTTTTCACTCTATGTGGTGTCCTTTCATAGTTAAAAACAACTGCCTTCTGAAGGATCTGTTGCTTCAGTGGTGATGATCAACTTTGGATGGCTGTAATGTTTTTTGTAGTAAGAAATGATTATCCACATAAAGCTGTGCTGCATTGGTTGCAACATCTTTTATTTAACTGTAGGTGTCTCTTTTAAAAAGATGTTCTGTGTAATTAATGGCTGTGTGTTAAGGGCAAATCCTACATGGTTAAAAATCTCTTCTCCTGGCCAGTTACCACTCCTAAGAGGTTTCATTTTCATACTGAAAGTGAGTTTGCTCACCTTCCAGTATGTGTTGTAATGCCATTATCTGCTTGGTCCAAGAGCCCTGAGCTGTGTAAATACGATCTGCATGCAGAGATGACGACCCAGGCTCTTTTTAACTTTATCTTGACCTTCAATAATAAATTTAGCTTTCAGTAATAAAATATATTTAAGTGTTTGGTAGTCATTTGTATTCTGGTTGCTCTCTTGAGCTATAAGAAGGCTGACCTTTAGATGTCTCAGAGTAGTCTGTTGGCATGCTGGTTTATGCAGTAATATTTCTTTCCTGCTTTGAAACCCTCCCCTCCTTCCCCCAATTCAGGGATGCCTCCTGCTGCATCCAAGGGTCACGTAACTCATGTTGCCATGGGCTTACTGGTTCTTTTGGGATTCGTGTTCTGTGTGTTCAGATCCCTTTTTTGCACTCTGGTTTCTAGCAGGTAGTCATGCATTTGGAGGTACTAAAATGGGTGTCGTTGGAAGGGACCCTGTCTACAAAGAGGTGGGAAGAATTGTATCCAAATAATGGGTTTGTAATTACCACCTGCTCCCCCAGTGTGCTCATCCAGGTGCATGAATTACTGGCTTCCATTTCTTGCATTAGCTGGTGTGCCTTTAATGTGATTAAAGGGAGGTTGCTGAGCTGAAGGTATCAGTTTAATGATGCTGAGCAGCACGTGCCAGCTCTGGGAGTGAATGAGTATATTCCTGTGAAGATACCATGCTTATCTGAAAGTGATCAATTGAATAATGCAGGTGAGATAGCAAATATAAATGCCTTTGAGAAAGATGTCTGCCAAATCTGAACTGATACAGCTTGTCTAAATAACATTATCGTAGTCACAATTCAGACTCAAGATGGTAGAAATTTCATTACTCAACCCAGTAGGTGAGGGCTTGGAGGGAGTTGGGGTTTTATGTCTGTTTGTTTGGTTCGTGGGGCTTTGGTTGTTTTTTTTTGTTGTTGTTGTTGTTGGTTTTTTTTTGTTTGTTTTTGGTTTTTGGTTTTTTTTGTTGTTGTTGGTTTTTTTGTTTTGTTTTGTTTTTTTGTTGTTGTTGTTATTGGGGTGTGGTTGTGTGGTTTTTTGTTTTAATTTCCCCTCAATAGTTGAAGCATGTCAGATGATTTCAGAATATGAGGTCCTCTCAGTACTAAACCAGTTTGTTTCTTTTTGGCTTCCAGTGTGCTGGTTGTATTGTCAGCAGGGCAGGGAGATGGAAGTGGACACAAAGCAGTGCCATTTGTGCCATAGTTAGTAGGTCTTGGAAGACAGTTTCTCTTCTGAACTATCTTTATGATCTGCAAGTTTAAGAAAATTGTGTTGCAGTTATCGTGGATTACTCTTTTCCTCATCATCATTTAGTTTAGGAAATAGCACTGGTGGTCAGTGTCACTTGGACACAGGCAGAGATTTGTCCCTGCTTTTTAATTGGATGAGAAAGTTTGGTAGATTTAAGAGGGAATATTTCTTTTGTACCTCTGACACTGTTTACTCTTCAGTCATTTGTACTCTTTGTTGCCTTCCTCCTTCATGTGGCTGCTTAGTGACACCTTGTTACCCTTGTGCCCTGTTGGGCCTTCTTGCTGGATGGTGGAGTTCTCCCTTTGGGCTGATAGAGGGGGAGGTGCTCTCTGAATGTGCTGTACATTATCAGCATGGCTCTAGGTTTTTCAGCCACTTCCAAGTGGAATGCTCACAAGTCTGGACAGGCAGACAGAAGGAATGTGTCAGTTTGCCACAAGTAAGAGAACCCAGCTTAGTGACCCATCTCTGTTTCACAGTTAGTGTTTCTCTTGCAGTGTTTGTTCTTGTAAGTCTGGCATGTGAGTGCTACTGTTGCTCCTGGGAGTGCTTTAAATGAAACAAATGCATTAATTCCCTTTGCTGGCCCGGGTGGGTTTGTTTGTTTGTTTTTTAATATTTTGCTCTTGCAAAAAATGCTGCTTACGACAGCAAGCAAAGGAGAGTTGTGTGTGTGTCTGTTCTGGTTTGTCAGAGCATTCATTTATCCGTTCTGCTGGTTTGAGAGACTTTTTTTTGTGCAGCATAATCTCAATTGGCTGCCGATCCTGATCTGCCCTTGAAAGAAAATTATGCTTTATGGTCTTTCTGCTGGTCTGTTGCTGATACAGACTGCTGGGCTTCTGTTTTAAAACAAATGCTTTGGATTCATGCCAAAATATTGCTTGGAAAAAGATTGCTACAGAGAATTCCTCCAGTGCCCTCCTGGAAATGCGTCAGAGCAGGAGAGAAGCCACAGATAGCGGCATGAGCTTGATGCACTTGGACCCATCTCAGAACTTGCTCCTCCTCCCTTTTTATTTTTTTTTTAAATATGGAGATCTTACTAATTATCATTAAAAATCAAAGGGAGGATACACTGAAGACTAAATAGGGGTTTTTTTTCCCCTCTTAATTGCTTCTATAATTTCAGTTCATCTAAATCCAGGATATCATTGATGTTCTAAATATTATTGCTTTTTTTAGATAAATGATTTGCTGTTATTTTTGTTTCAGCATGTACATGCACAGGTAATTTGGGATCAGCTTAATTATTTCTGATGAATAGAATCTGGAATGGCTCCCTTTTGTCCATAGGATTGATGGTCAGTGTGTTAACTTCATTTTTATACAAGATATGTAAATCCTAAATCCTAATCTTGTTTCTTTGTGTTCATTTCCTGTTGACTGGGATGATGTAAGGATGAAAGTTTTGTGGTTTTTTCTTTTGCTGAGCAGGAGAGTTGTCAAGACTTGACAGGTTTAGGAAGTGGTATGTTCTTAGTTTGTTTTTGGTTTTTTTTTGTTTTTTTTTTTCTAGGCCAAAACACAGTAAGCTTTGGGATTTCCTAGATTATGCTACTGACAAAGCAGGCAAAAGCCTTTTAATGATTTAAAGAGAAAAACAAATGGCAATTATTTTCATTATTTTATGCTATTGTTTCCTTTATTTTTTTACCTCTTCTGAAACTAAGCTTTAGGGTTATAAAGCGGGAATAATCAGATTTAAACATCTGCGTTTGAGCTTCTTGTGGTTTGAGTAGATAGGTTTTCAGGACTTGTGTGTCCACAGAATTGTAGCCTGTCTTCCATTTTGCATCTTCTTCATGTCTTCTGAGTGCCTCTCCTTTTTTCCTCCTGCATCCAGAACCTGCCTGCTCAATTTTGTCATTTTTTTCCAAGGCACTGATAATTGCCTTTTGGGTTTTTTTTCTTCCCTTCTTTCTTCCTAGTTTGCTCTTTTCTCTCTTCCCCCTTTTGAAGAAAAAGATAGATTTAATGTAATGGGGAAGATTTTTCAGGACCAGAATGAACCTCAATTATATTTGTGAAGCCTGAAGACAAATTACCTGGATGTAAGAAGCCTGGACTCTTAGGAGGGCTTCTGCAGTGAGTCTGAATTACTTGTGTGTCCATTCTTCATTGGAAAAGAGATCATTATAGACTTGAAATATCTGATAGTAGATAGTGGGTGATAAAGAGAAACTGCTCATCAGCTGAGCTGCACAGAGGGCAGAATTCACCTCTCGCAAGTGTGTGAACCCAGCCGTCCAAAATCGAGACAGAGTGTGGAATGCCCTTACAGCCTTGGGAGGAAATAATTGTCTTTTGCAGGTACTTAATTCCAGTTACCTTAGGTGTTGGTTTGAAGATCATACTTTCAGAGAGCTGTTCAATCAGAAATTATCAACTCTAGAGCAACCATAGCCACCTTAGCAGTGTCTTTTGACACTTTGTTAATTGTCTGTTTGGTGTGTGAGTTTACTAATAAGACACATTTTTATGTAAACCATTTCTAATGAAAGTGAGTAGCAGAGTGAGGAGCTTTGGAAGCTTAGCTGTGAGATTTACTATTTACTTAGTTTTTAGCATTTTTAGTATCTGTCTTACAAGTAAATTTTTTACAGTGCCAGATTGTTCTTATTGGAGTCCTGGAGCA
Organism: Sinosuthora webbiana; assembly: GCA_013397395.1. Taxonomy (NCBI): domain Eukaryota; kingdom Metazoa; phylum Chordata; class Aves; order Passeriformes; family Sylviidae; genus Sinosuthora; species Sinosuthora webbiana. The sequence continues at coordinate 289,616 of VXBN01009199.1, forward strand.
CTTCATGTTTGTGGTTTTTCTCCTTCTGCTCCTTCCTTAGCACCAGCTCCAAAAGGAATGGGAGAGTAGGTGGGATTTTCAGATCTTCCTTTCTTTTCCACAAGGCAGGGCATCACACTCTTTATTCACAATAGCTGTTCCAGTTGCACTTGGATTAATGTACAGTAGTGTCTTGAGAGTTGCCTGGTGTTCCTTTACTCTTTGAGCAGGTAAAGTGGCTCCCCTGTGTCCTGAACATGAGAATTGTTCAAAGCATTTGCCAGAGCCAGGAGGAGAGTGAGGGGACTGCTGATGAAGTTGGTGTAAGGGGTGCTTGTTGCAGAGCAGGTCATTAATCAGAATTCTGAGTGGTTGCAGAAGCATTAGGAGAGGTAAGTGGCTTACTTAATTCAGAACTGAGACATTATGGATAAAGCTGTGCTGCTTTGTAGCATATTCACAATAAGGGGCTTTAAGGATTGGATTAGTGCCATCTGCAGCAATCCCTGATATGAAAAAGAAGTATAAGAAAGGTGGAGTTGGAATGTGCTGCTCTCCTGTTACGGTGGTTGCTAATGGAATGCTGCTGTGACCTGGCCACTGCTTCTGGAGTAGTAAGTGGTCAAGGCAATCTGCTGAGTGTAGTGAGGCTGGTGAGGCGGAGCAGCAGCTGCTGCCTTTTCCTGAGGCGAGTTCTGCACTCGTGAGTTCAGCAGGGAGGAGTGGGCCTTTCCCTAACTACTGGTCCCTCAGTGTCTTGTATGTACAGAATCAGCATCTGGCTGGCATATTCCTTTGTGCAGGCTTTCAGGTTAGCAGCTGCCTTTCCCTTCACTGGGGACGGTGCCATTCTCATTCTGTCTGCTTATCCAGGAGCTGACAGGCTGGAGTGGAGGCAAGAGGAATACAGGTTGTATATGGTGTCTCCCTTCCTTCTGAAATTGGTCTGTGCTTCCACTGCAATACAGACCCTGGTATTTCCACTTCTCTGCTAATTCCTGCAATTGTATCTGGAAGTGGTGTGTGCTGAGCACAGGAGGTAATGCTTGGAGTCGTAGGGGTGAGTAGCAGAGTGGATGTTTGTTCTCTCTTTGCACAGTCAGTGAATTTTGCAGTGTTCTAGATGCTAGCTGGAAAATGACAGTGGGACATAAAGTGCCAAGATGGCCATCTTAGGGTCATCATTGTGGGTTCTTAACATTTTTTTCTGAAATGCCATGGGCCTCTGAATTTTATCTGGATGGCTTTCAGAGATTGGCAGCAATGACATGTATTTCCACATCCAAAGAAGTTCAGGAATATTGCTGCATCATGTCTTTGCTGATTCTGCAATGCAGTAGCTTTGGGCTGTGAGCCCAAATCCTGGTGAAAAGATACAAAACTTCTGACCCAGAGGTAAGAAGAACCAAATGGACAAGACTTGGAGCAGAAGAGAGGTAATCACAGGGAAATGAAAATTTTACATGAGGAGATAGAGCTTTTGTTCTTTTGGCCCAAGTCCTTAATGAGAGAGCTAAAGTTAGGATAGAATTATCTTTATGGATTCAGTGCTGGCAAACTCAAATTCAACTGCCTCTTAATTAGCATGCAGTATCTTTATGGTCTTTCAGTTTTGAATCAATCCTCACTTTCACTCTTCGTGCAATGCCTCAGTGTCAGGTCTGCACAATACATGACCACTCAGGAAAACCTGTGTCCTGCTCATTCTTCAGGGATGTCATTCCTCATAAGTTGATTTGTCTTAATTTTTCTATAAATATTACACTGGTTCTCCTGTAAGTATCTGCAGACTATCCAGTTAGACAATTAGAATCGGGTTAGTTCCTGGGATGTTTTTGTAGTTTATGACTTTGGTTCAAATGCCGTGATAGCCACAGAATTCATGAAGTTCTACAGCAGCAAGAGAGGTCACATGTCATGCAAGTTGGCCTTAGGGACAGCTTTCTCCCATGCAAACATGTCTTCTGAGAGCAGGGCTGGAAAAGCCAGGTGGTAAATTCTTGTGGCTTGGCACTGGCTTTAGGACATGTTGCTTTTAGGGGAAATAGATGTTTTTAGCAAGGGTCAGCATAGAATTTGATGTTTAATGTTTCAGTAAGCTAAAAAGTAATGTTTGAAACTACAGAGCTCCTTCTCTTTAGTAGGACTTCACATGTGGTATTTCATTTATTAGCTTCTGTGCCCTAAAAAGACTTTTGTTGCTTATTTGTTTTCTTAATGACGAGAAGGGCAGACATTGTATAACTTCTCAGGCAGCAGCGATTATGCAACTGATCCTGTTATTGTGGAGCCAAAGTCCTTCCCAGTCCCCGAGCACCAGCTGCTTATGTTCTGGTTGCTGCTTTTTCCTTTTCTTTCTTCCCCCCTGCCCTCCCCTCCCCGATTTGTTTGTGAACAAGTTATTTTTTTCCCCATGTTGCTGTTTCCTTCTTTTTCCAGTGCCATGAGACAGTGACTTGTTTGGGTTCAGTCTTCAATTCACTATGCTGCGAAATCAAACTGCCCTCGTACATCATGGGAAATATGAAATGTATAGGGAAATAAAATAGCTTGATGCTTTATGGGTACATAAGAAAAGGCATTTGCTTGGATCTAAATGAAATATCGAAGATGGCCTTTGTTGGAGTTCAGGTCAAAAGTTACAAGTTCATGTTCTCTTGATTTTAGAAACATGTAAATAACTGGTGTTTGTTTAGTTTGTTGGTTTTTTTCCTCTTCTTTCAAAGGGTGGGCCTGAGAGAAATTTTAATTCTCCCCTTGGCTCTGCCCTGGGATCACCAAATAAAATATAGTACTCCTGTGTATAAGATGAGGTAGTTGTAAATCTCCTGCTTTTACAGCCAAGTGATCTCACTGCAGTATAATAAAGGCAGTTAATATATAGTAAAAATGTTTGCCCTATTCACACTTCATTTTCAGTTCCAGTTTTATGTCATGTCATTGCCACTTTGTGTTACATGGCTTTCTGGGAGTGTAAGTGGCCAAGGCAGGCTGTTTTGATCCTTGATGAAACATTTAGGGATGGGAGAAGAGATTGTAGACTTGTAGGCTACAGTGCTATTCCCTGCCTACAGATGAGCTGAGCATACCATCTACAAGTCCCAGCAGAGGGGAACTAATAGTTGATCTGTGATACCACACTGTTGGCTGCACTGCTTGTTGCCATGTCAAGTGTGATCTGCATCAGTCATAAATAGGCTCTAGTGCTTAGTGTCCTATATCAGGAAATAAATTGGGGTTAAGGGTTTAAGGGCCTTATTTAGTTTATAAGTCTTACGCTAAAGATGTTACAGGGAGTGCAAAGATTGTGTTTTCTTGCTCGCAGTGTCTATACTGTAGATTTGGAGAGATGGCAAGGTGCTGTCATTTGTAGGAAATTGGGGTCCTTTCTTCTGGGCTCTTTTTGTTGGAATTTCTTTTCCTTCAGTGGCAGTCTGCCCCTGTCTGCTTTCAACAGGGGAAGATACTTTCTTTTGCAACCAAAAGACTGGATGTATAGCATGTATGCTTCAGTCTTGTCAACTTACATCTCTCCCCTCCAGTTTCTCATGACAGAGACATTGAGTTCTGGCTTGGAAGAGACTTTATGCTGCAGCCACATTTATCACAGGCTTACTTGATTATTTCCATTGTTAGTGAAGGTTCTGCTAGAATTCTTACCTCAGCCTTGCAGTTCTGGCGCTGTGAATACGAGAATGTTGTATTTTATCACAGCACCTGGTACTGGAGAAACCCAGAAAGTAATGATGAGAAGGGAAGGGTTATAAAGATTTTTCTGGAAAAGTACATAAAACCAAAAAAAAAAAAAGCTTGGTATTATGTCTAATTCTCTGTCAGCATGGTGGTGGTAATGCCCTGGTCTAAAGCAGAGTTCACAAAAGCGGTGCTTTTGTAAGGTAGAAAACTCGATTGGGAATTTTGAAATTGCTTTTCACACCTTAGTGAAATATTCTGTGGTCCTAATAGCAGTGTGTTCCCGGAGTATTTATTTTTTGCCTCCATGTCTCTGCTTTATATATGTCATTTTTCCAACTGTTCCATCAAGGGTTTAAGTGGTATGATCCCTGAGAAGCATTTAACTGTTCAGCTGTTTCAATGAATATGTGCTTAAATTAGTGTGTGACTAGATGACAAGGTCTGGTGTAGACTGGTAACTTGAAGTGCTTGCTTTTTCTTACTATTGTTTTCAAAAAATAGTCAGCAGTTGAGTTAGAAATCTTAGGAATTGAACAATTTAGGAGGAAGAGCTTTCTTTTCTACTTTAGAGAAAAGATTCCTTGGTTTTGTTTTTAAATCTGTTTTGTTTTTCCATGTTGCTATTACCTAAATCTCCCCTTAGTGCAGTGCTGAGTTTGGTTAGTGGAGGCTTTCTATTCTGTTGAAGGCAATGAGAAATTATAATTCCACACATGCTTCTATTGAATTGCAGGTGAGGGTTGCTACCAATTTACAAAGGTATTAGGAGCACACACTGGAAATGAACAGCAGCTCAAGTTCAGTAATATTCTTAAAGAATTTCTTTTTTAGTCTGTACTGTCTTTCCTATTAAGCACTGTTTGGATTTTCTAATTAACTGCTAGGGGCATATTCATGAAATGTTAATTCTCTAAAAAGATATTTCAGACTAATCTGTCCATTGTACCATTACTGTTCCAAGAGGTAAATCTCAACTGTGTTACCTGGTAAGGATAGACATGAGAAGAATTTTGATCAAAAGTGGTACTTGATCACACTATTTAAAGACTGTTGGCAGTTCAAACCTAGATTGAGAGGAGAACTGAGGTGGTAACTTTTCACTGCAAATACAGCACAGTATTACTGACTGCATTGGTCTCTCTGAAGAAACTAACTCCAAATTGACATCTCCTGATAGACTTTGGTTGCAATATGAAAAACTATTTTGTCTGGACATTGAAAAGCATGAAAATCTAGTATGTTATATTAGTTCAGCTCCTTTTTTTCTGAAGAAAAACTGGAGCCCTTATAAGCTTGGAATGTGAGGACATCAATAAGCTTAATGACTTATCTCAAACAAGAGAAGTATAGATGGTGTTTCATGATACCTTTCCTGAGCTCTGTTTCACCAGATCTCAGTTTTTAAATGTGGTTATTTTGAGACCCTGCAGTGTTCAGCTCTGCTTCTCATTTTGTCAGAGCAAACCTAAATATTTCTGATTATGTTGTAAAAAGCTCAAGTCCTTCAAAGTAATATCACGTGAACTTTGGTTTGTTCTTCAACGACATGGACAGCAAGCCAAATGTGACATTTCTTTACAGAATGGGTGGGAATCTAGACTAATCAAATTATGGCTACCTGGTGTCATTATTAATTTTTCAGAGTAACTGCAAAGACGCTTTCTTTCCCCTGTAAAAATATATCCAAACACAAATAAACAACAGTTCAAATAGTGTTAACAAGTAGCTTTCATACCTCACCAGTTTTCAGCTTTTTTGCTCTGAACATTCACCCATGGTTTTTTATGTTAAGACATCATGTGTAAAGTCTTGGCAGGAAGCTTTTTGTGTGAAATGACACAAAGAAAACATGGACAGAAAGAAAACATGGAAAGCTAAATCTATTATCTGCATTCTTACACTTTTAACTTCTTAGGACTGCTAGGCAATACATCAAGTTATACTGTTACTTGGAGGATAAAAATGGGTGTTACTTACCCATCCAAATCTGATTTAAGTTAATAATGATAAGGAGTGGGTATTGTGAGATCTTTATTGGCCTGTGATCTCTCTTGGATCTGCCATCTCAGAAAAAAGGGAAAAAGGAATGAATGAGTTGAGGAATGAAGGAATAGTCAAGGGAGACACTTTTGAGAATCAGACTGGCATGTAGTGAGTGCTGCTTTCTGAAAGGAGAGAAGTACATGGTCAGAATTTTTGCAGATGATTTTATGAGTGACTCCATTTAGACACTCCTTTTCTCTTGTAGGACTTGTTCTGCAGTACCTTAGTTTCCCTTTGATTCAAGGAAAAAGAAAAGTCAATTAGCTTAGGTTAAGTACCAGTGATGAGCTGCATGTGGAGGTCTGACCCCCATTTGTGGGGAGATGTCTATTCAGCTTGAGGAGTCACTAAATAAGAAGTTGGCTTTTTACTTTGGACACTTTGATTTCACATTGCAGACTGAAGCAGTTATTGGGATATTCAGTATCATTTTAGTGTGCTGATGTTTGCTGGGATTTGCAAAAGTTTTATTTCTGACACTTGTATTAGCTGGGCAAGACAGAAGTTTGATTCAAAATGGGGCCCCTGGCAGCTGCCGAGAAGGCAGAATCCAAAGATGTGAGGACTTCGCAGACAGTCTGCAGGACAAGCTCTCCCAGGAACACCATAAATGATCTTGGATGATGTTCAGAGTGTCTGTCTTCCTCAGGATGGTGGCTGTAGTTCAGTGGATTTCTTTGTTTCCATGCAAAGTTACTAGAATAAGACATTAGCTCATTTACTATCAGATGCTGGTAAACTGTGCAGTAAAATTGGCATTTGTGAAAATTGTTGTTCTAATGTTCCTTTTCTAACGTGCCTTGTTACTTCATTTAAGTTAGAAATTGGACCTGGAGAGAGCTGTCTAAGTATATACACCAGCCTTTAAACTGGCAGAGTACAAACAACTGGTTATAGATGAGAGTTCAACAAGCTGGGTAAAAAGACTCTTCTGTGAGATGAGAATCAGGGTTCTGCAGCAGTCTTCAGAGAGGTGAAGGCTGGCAAATTGTGATAGAACTAGCACCACAATACCTACAAAACTTTTTATAGTTGTACATGGGCCTTGGAAACAGAATCTGGGATCTTAAGTGTAGGAGAAGGGAATACAGGTGACCTCACTCCTGATAAGTAACAGCTGTGTTAATTAACCAATACAGCCTCGCCCCTGATGAGTAACAGCTGTATCCAATAAAGATAAGTGAGATAAAAGAGCGGGTTGGCTGGTAAGGAGAGAATCATTGTGGAGGAGAAACCTTGAGGAGCATGAAGGAGAGAATCATGGAGCAGGATCCTGGAGTGAGAGAGAGAATCCCTGCTGTGCGGTCAGTCTGGGTCTGCAGTCAGAGCCTGTTGTTGGAACCTGCAGTCACAGTCTAGCTGGGTAAAAGCCTGCAGTCACAGTCTGCAAACTGCCACCTGCAGTCAGAGTTTAGCAGGAAATAACCAGCAGTCAGAGGCTGTAAGGGAAACCTACAGCAGGAGCTTGCTGCAGCCAGAGTCAGTGAATGGCTGAAGTCAGGTTGCAGTTCTGAGCCATGAAGAGGAGTAAACCAGGACCCTTTTCATGCTGTGTTTAATGTGAAGTCTGTGCCTTGGCTCTTTTTTACCCTCTAATAAGAGGGCTGCTGCAACACCTAAGATTGATGGTGGAGTGTGTGATAGAATAAATAAATCTTTTTTATTAGGATTCCTGTATATCATCAACTTTGACTTGGTCAATTGCAATGTTGGACAGAATCTTTAGGCTATTCATAAACATTTAAATATATTCTGATCTGTTCTTTTGTTGGATAGGCTACTTGCTCTCTTAACTCTGAGCTGGCAAAATTCTCTGTCAAAAAGAGACACGACCCACAGACCTTCTCAGAACAGTAATATTTAATTTAAGAACAAGGAAACAATTTATTGAAATACATACCCTTCAAGGCTTGGAGTCAAAAGTCACTGACCAGAAGAGAGTTCTTGTAGAACAGAAATAGCTACCTGGAAACCCAGAAACGGAAGCTCCGCTGCAAATCTGTTTCTTCTGATCCTTGGATATACCTGGACACCAGCTGTGCAGCACACAGCCTGGGAACTGTGTGCTGAGCCCAGGGCAGGAGCACTGCTGGGAAGTGTGTGCAGCCTGGCTGGCCAGTTACCTGGAAGTCATCTTCCTCTCTGCCAGCTGCCCTAATTTTCCTTTCTCTCAGCACACTCTGAACAAGTGGCCCAGTGCTGTGTTTGAGGGTGAGGGCACTGTTGAGGCGGTGCATGTAGGCTAAAGCTGCTCTCCAGGAAGGACAGCTACAGCTCCATTAGCTCTGGGACAATTTCTCCAGGTTGCAGATAGACAAAAAGCAGACATTCACAGATGCAAGAATTAACTTGAAGCAAAACAGCTCTTGCCTTTATTAAAATGTTACCTAAAGTACAGCACCACGTAAATGGTTGTGCTGCTGTCAAAGGACAGCTGCTTTGAGTAGTACCCTAGTCTTGACTCCAGGCAGGGCCACCAAAATGTTGTCATGCCAAGATTCTCTGTGATCCTTGGTAAGGAAGGGTTGTTAGCACAGGCCAAAATGTTGCCCCTACACTGCAGATGCTGGAGAAAAACTTGTCACAGGACTCACGTGCTGGACTGGGTGACTGGTAGAGCCCTGGAGGAACCTGCTTGGAACTTGTAGGGCTGGATGTGAGTCAAATACAAAAAACTGCTGGTCAGGAGGTCTGTGTGCTTGGGGAGGGCCTGTCCTCTGCCCAGCGTGTTCTGTAGTCTGTCTGCTTTCTGATTTTTTTCCTCCTGTTTTTCATGTACTGCAGACTTAGTGACTGGTTTTTTGGCCCTCAAGTAGATGCCGGGAGAGAAAATTATGTCCACTGGTGAAGGGTTACCTTCCCTGTTGTAAAGTGTCAGGATAGGCAGGAAGCTGAAGGCTGCTGAGTGGAAAGAATCCATGCAGTTGGAAGGTTTGGGAAAGCAGGGCAGCAAGTCAGCTGCCTGGAACGGGACACTGGGGTTAAGACTCGCTCTGTACATGACAGTGGGGAAGAGAACCTCTCAAGGTCTCTCAGGTTGGGAGAAACTTTGGCAGGGCTGTAGTCCAACCTGCTCACAGCTGGACCAGCTGTGAGATGGGACCAAGTTGTACTGGGCTTGATCCTGTCGTGTCTTGAAAACCTCCAAGTCTGGAGACAGCACAGCCTCTCTGGGCCCCATTCTGGTGTCTCTCTGTCCTCAGTGGGGGAATAAAGCTTCTCTTATGTGCAGTCTGAACCTCTCTTGTATCCATTTATGTCTGTTGTCCCTTGTCCTCCCACCATGCAGTGCTGTGAAAAGCCTGACTTTGTCTTTGGTTTGCCAATAGCCCGTGGCACCTTTTAATATAGGTCAGCCTTCAGTCCTTGTTAGGAAATTGTAACTTTGTGATTAATTAAAGTAAATAAAAATGCATATGAGCTTGGAATTAACGGCAGGGATAACATAGTGATATATTGATTACATTATGCAATATAGCATCAGTGAGAGTAGCTATATTGAGCCAGCTAGAATGTAGACACTAATTGAGAGGGAAAAATCTTTATTTACTTTTGAGTGTATTGTTTGCAACAACTTAGACACTTCTCTTTGTAAGAGAAATAAATAACCGTGCAGCCATCGGTGAGGGAATTGAACATAGTATTTAAAATTGTGTTGCAGGTCTCCAAATACCAAGGTAACTGATCTGTTCTTAAGAATGCCAGAGCATCTGTCCTCCAGGCAGGTATTTGACTTTTGGCTTTCAGAATTTCAGATACCAGTGATTTAGATAATCAGTGTTTGTCTCTACATCCAGAGGGTTTTGTTCATCCTGTGGAAAGCTAAAGACTGAGCTAGTCATTAGCTTCCTGAAATCAACAAAGAACCCCTCTCTATTATTCTGGTCCTAATTTCCCATTCGATGAAGCAAAATGTTACGAGTGTTCATATAGGTTTATTTTATTTGTTCATAAATAAAATAATAGCTTGTATAAAAAAAACCCTCTCACTGTTTCAGTGTGTACCTGACTGATGTGATTAAGGGCCCTGTCCTTGGAGAACTGATCCACTTATAAAGTATCTCTATGGTCACTAATCTGTAATTCGGAAGAGATGATCACTGCAGAAATTTTGACTATCTTTATCTTCTCAGAGATGCACAGAGATAACATGAGAGGCATTGGGCACAAGCAGCACAAGGCCAGCTACAAGTAGGGTAGAGATTTATACCATGAAGGTAAACAGCGCAGTTGGTTTCTCAGAAGAGCAATTTAGGGATTTCCTCTCTTGGAGATGCTCAGAGCTCATGGGAGCAACTGATCTAAGTTGCCCCTGTGCTGAGCACGGAGCTGCACAGAAGCTTCCATCCTATATCATTCTGTAGTTAAATGCAAACAGCATCCAGTGTTTCAGTGACAGAGATCACAGTGCAGTTGTGTTAAGACCCAGTTGCTTAATTTGAAAACCTCTCTGTGAAAAAGACAGTGCTTCTTATCAAGCAATATAATTAACGAAATTTTATGTCACAGGTGACCTGCAAGTCAGTTCAGCATGTCTATGCAGGGAGCATCTGGAGTTTAGCACTGACACATTGTGATTTATTTCTACAAGAAGCACTTTTCTTTGCTTTTAAGAGCAGAAGACTGTTTATGGGTGACTGAATTAATGCATCCTTGGCAAAGACTTTTGTAAATTGAGGATTGAGTACAGTAGGTGAGAGCATTCTGAAGACAACTTGAAATAAATTTTACTAATCTATTTAAATGTGCATGGTTTTGATGGTTCATTTGCAGAGGGAATTAGCATTTATTTCCATTTGGAGCATCAACTTATAATAGTAGATATTATCAAAGCATGCAAATTTAATTAGGGAGTAATTAAAAGGTGAAGTAACATGAAGCGTGTATGACAATTTTCTTGTTCCTTTTTCAGACTAATTTTGGCTTTGACTTAATATAAATGCAGTTTACGGAGCATTTTTCTTTCCAGTGGCATAGAAATCAGGTGTTGCATTAGGTCTTCCTGACTGCAGTTACACTGAAGCAAGATTTGGGCTGTCAACAGAGCTTGCCCACAATAAATGAGACTGGATTTATGTCCTTGACTTTCATTGCCTTGCTTTAAAAAAAGTTTAAATTGTTGGTGTTAAACGTTTTTCCTTGCCTTTAAATTGTACCCAGTGCCAGATTGTTGAAGTTGTTCTGTGTTCTGCCTCTCTGTGTAGAGGATGCTTCTGGAGGAGATGTGAATGCAGCTGCAGCTCAAGCAGTTTCTCTAGGGTGATGTCTGCTTTTATTGTATCTGGCTGGCCATTTGCATCTACATCTTCTCAGGCTTTGCTGTATTAAGAAGAACCTGGCTGAAAGGCAACACTAGAATTTTTTAGGGTAAGGAGGAGCTTTTTGAAAGTAGAGTGTGTGGTGCCCAAGAGATCTGTCAAGGGTTTCTAGTGTTTGTGTTTGGCTCTTGGACAACTTCAGTGAAGAGGAGCAGCATTTAAGAGTTGTATATAGTAGAGTGGCTGTAAATGTCTTTCATTAAGACCCTTTCGTGACCATCCTTCCCTTTGCTCTTGAGTGTGAAGGTATTTTGAGGATTGGCTTGGAACTTGGCATGTTGCTGCACAGAGTGAGGTATCTTCATTTTTTTTCCACCCAATTTATTTTTACCTGTCTAAACATGGTTAGTTGTTGGGATTATATATTTCCCCTCCATCTCCAGAAAACTGTATTTAAGCTGTGGTGGTGTTTCTTCTGTGCTCATCATGGTATCATCCTTGTAGTGTTTCCAAGCTGTGTTACACTGAGTCTTGTGGACAGCAGAAAAACCAAGTTACAGGTGTTCAACCATATTCTAATTTACAGATGAATGGAATAATTGTCAGTGAAAAGTTTTAAGCAGTCTGTTGCGACAAGTGTCTGTGGACTTGAGTGTGCCATTTTTGCTGTTTCCTACTGTGAATCTCCAGGGTTGATCTCTGAGAAGGTGAAGTGTGTGCCTTGATGCCTTCCTTCATCCTTCCTGAGCAGGAGGAGGTTAATGGAGTCTTCACTAGGAAGTGTGCATTCATTTGGAAGTATGACAAGATTGCTGAGAGTTGGTTTTATAAACAAAAAGCAAAAGAATGCAGGAACACTGGTGAGGAGAAGAAAGTACCCAGGTGTTGGGAGTTGTGAACTTTACTGGAAACAGATGTGGTACCTTCCTTTACTTGTTCCTGCATGCAGTTTGACAGTACTAGAGTTTGTTTTAGCAGAAGTATGGAATAAGAAACAGTAATGAAAGAGTGTTTTGGAGGGAGACAGAAACTGAAGGTTTTTACCTGTTTGAGGTTTTTGTTTATTTTACAAATGGGGCTGACCCTTATAACCCTCTTATGGTCTTGTCTTTGTTGGAGGGAAACATCTGGCTCTTTCTCTTTCATCCTGATCCTACTGTTAAAACAGCTGGAAGTGCTTAGACTTGTACTAATACATGTTGCCCACATTTGTATTTCTTCTCTCAGATTTTATGTACAGAAAAATGTTGTTGCCAAAGTTATTTCTCATCATAGGAGGCAGTGTGAATTCAGATCCAGGCTCCTGCTGGTCTGTGGTCCTGACCTCTGACCTCATCTGGCTAAAGGCAGGCTTTGACATCACATCCCTTGCAGTGTGTCTGAAAGTGAACCAGTGAGGTCGAGAATGCATGCTCACATCTCTGCCAGAAAAGGCAGAAAATGTGCTTGGATCACATAATGTTTATGATCCCTTTGATTTCTTTCCATCAGAGACAGGATTTTTATCTCTGTCAGATGTGGAGTAAGTGCTAGCACTCAGCTACTGTAATTCCTATCATCAACAATTTATATGTAATGTCTTCCTTGACTCCTCTTTGATGTAACATGTGAGTGAGTTTTGTCACTTTGCAAAACATGGAAGCAGGGAGGAAAATGGCTGGTCAGGTGTGAATGGGTTTCTGTTGAATACCTGTGGTGTGTGTGTAGGCACAGAAGAAACCTTATGCTCTTGTAGGGCTTTTGTTTTTTTAATATTCTGGTGGCACCAGTATGGTATGCATAAAGTTGATAAACATAGTTTATCCACAGAGGAATACTTGGAAAATAAGTAAGGGGAAAGCAGCTAAGATGGAAGTCTGCATAACGTTTGTATTTCTTTTTCTGACATAAGATGTACATAAAAGCAAATTTTAATGGTGTCACTTGATCAGTTTTCTTCTTTGCAGGAACCACGTGGTTTGTGATTGCTGAGGTTTTGTTATTTAGCAATTTTGTATGATGTCTGGTAGCAATCAAATGGGGGTAGCAATCAAATTCTATGTGATTTGTTAAGCTCTAGAAATAGTAAGTATTGAGATACTGGAGGCAAAATAAAGAGACTTAAAACACCTGGTTGAATATTTGATGGGATGCAGGTCTGGAAACTTTGTTACAGCAAGCAAATTATTTAAATGACAAGGACAAAGGAGTAGTGGCATCTAAGAGAAGTTATTCAAGTCATAAATACATATTATTAGAACTTGATTTAAACTTTTTAGCGTCAGTTCTGAAGGAGAAAGTTTGTATAAGAAATAGTTCAAGTTCAGTTAACACTGAAACAAAAACATGTTTATATGAAAAAAACTCCAGACTTATAATGCTGGAGTGCATTTCCTATAAGATACATGTTGACCCAATGGACTTTGCATTTAGAAAAGCCAAAAAGCTTTTATTCATATGATAGAAAAGATATTTTTAATTATGGAAAAAATATTTTTAATTATGGAAAAAATGATGTAAAATTTTTTAATGTAATTATGCAGATTATCTAAATCACCTCTTCAAGAAATGCCTGTAGGTTGGGACTTGTCTGTTAAAATTGATGGTAGCTGCTGTGAATGTCACTTAGGTTTTTATTGGTCACGCTCAAGCTGTCCACCCTAGTATTACGTTTTGAGAAAATAGTTGCAAATGATATGTTCCAACTCTTTGAACCAAAGGAAAGCCCTTCAGTGCAGCAGGGAGCTTTTTGTAAGCCATGGGTGGGGGTGTTTTTGGTGTCTGAGACTTGTTTGCTGAACGACACTTGGATTCTGGAAAATAATAGACGTGGCTGCTGCCAGGGTTCAGTGGTGGGTCATGAAAAGGAGGTGACACAGAGCTTGTCTGCTCTGGCTGAATCAGACGCTGCCTGTGCATGCAGCCTTCTGGGGAGGAGAAATCACCACCCTGTTTGCTTTGCACTGCAAGTGGAACCACCGTAACTCCCTGCTGTATTTGTTACTTACGGTGTACTTTTTCATGAGGTAATTGCCACTTGAGATGCTTTTCCAGCGGTCAGGAGCAGACACTGGATACGGAATGGGCAGTTTTTTCGCTGTGCTGCTTTTCCATTGTGGGTTTGAGCAGCCTTTGGATAGTGTGTGTTCTGCAGATGGGAAAGCCATTAGCCAGAGAGCAAGGGGCTGCCTGTCTGGAGGTGCTCAGGGTGTACTTCCATTCCTTTCTGCACCCTTTCAGTAGACAGAGGTGGGTGAGGAAGCCTGTAGGCAGCACAGCCATGGTACAATATTACCTCCGTGTCACCAGGAGATCCGTTGTCCCTGTGGAAAGTCAGGAACCTAGTTTGGATGGAGAGAGGGTGAATGCCCTAAGAAATCCTCTAGGACAGCTGTATCTGAATCTTGTTTGGAAAATATAGATCCTTTCCTCCAGGAAAGGTTTTGTTGAACATGCCAGTCAGTATACTTCCCAGAGATATTTCTCCTTTGCACTGGAGACTTAATAAGGCCGGAAGGTGACTAAGCTATGCCGCCCCCTTGACACTGACCAGAGCTGGTTCTCCTTTCTCAGAACTCGCAGCAGGGTTTTTGTCAGAGTAGCTGCCATTTCTTCTTGAGGGCTTCTGTGCCTTCACTAGGCTGGAGGGTGTGAGGAAGCTGAAGCCATTTGCTTTTCCAGGGTTTGGCTCTTTGTGACTGGTGGGTTCAAAATGAACCTATTTTGTTACTTAGTTTAGTTACATTTTTTTGGAGAATGTTGGTGTTTTGCGATGTTCAAGGTTGAAAATATCTTCCTTTTTTTCATTGCTGCAGTATAGAAGATATGTGCTATTGGTCTTGCAGTCACTTTTGCTGACTGATAACCACAGGGAGAATTAAAGCTTGGGCAGTACTGAAGATTGGTTGATGGAAGTAAAGTAGGAGTGCTTTATTTTTTTGGCACCACAGAAGGTGCTTAATTCTTGTTAACTATGTTTAAACAAGACCTCCTGCTCCCCTGTGTTTATTGGTTTTGAGACTGCAAATCAAAACAGTTCACTTTGAGTCAGATACATTTGATAAAGTCTTTCTCAAGCTATTGTGACCCTGACAAAATATAGAAGTAAGATAAATGTGAGGGGGTCAGGACTTAGAGACAAGGCATTCCAAATGTATTGTGGGGATACAGATAGACCATAGATAAACTTTGGCTCAGGACCAAGTAAATAACACAATATGCAATAGGGTTGCAAGCTGTCTTCAGGGTTTTACTTCCTCATGGCCTTTTTTACAGTTTTAGCTGGAAAAGATGCTGATACCAACCTTTAATTTCTGCTCAAGGAAGCTTGTGGGTTTTGAGTACTTGCAGTGTAACTGGTCATTTGAGCTTTGCAAATATAGTAAGTAAGTGTTAATTAAGTTTAGTGCAATCACACTCTGATCTGATTTGGAGCCTGAGACCTCCATTGTCTGTATTTAAAAACAAAAATCTATAATTTTGAACGTGAGAGGTGGTTGATTATATAATAAAGTTCTTAACAGGGTGAAATGAAGATAGCTGAAATGGCAGTTCCTTATTTGTTTTAAGGTTTGTCCAGTGACTGTTCCTATGACAAAAGGACCATTTGTTTATCATCTTAGTTTAAATATTTACTTGCCTCTGCAGAGATAAAATCAAAGTGCTCTCCCTACTTTTGGTATTTCTGACTTCCATGGTCCAACTTCTGCAGTTTTATGTGCTGTGCACACAGGTGGTATCTGGTTCTGGCTGGTGGCTCCTTATTTTTCCTCATGAACAGATGGAACTGGTGGGAGAAGGTTTCACAGTCATGGACAATGGAGTTAGGAGAGAAATTCTCCTTTAGTTGTTAATGCTGAACCACTTGCACTTCCAAAAAGTTACTTTAGATTTTAGAGCATAGAACAACATCCCAACAAAACTTTATATTATTTTAACCTCCGCAATATCTCTGTGAGCAAGATTTTCACATTAGTGCCATCTCTCTTACAAAGCCATTCAAAGGTACCTGATGCTGTACTGCTTTTTTTACCAAGTTGATTTCCCCCCACCAAAATATTATCTCCTCCTCTTAATGTACAAAATAATAAAACAATAAATGATATAAATTGTATTATAAAGTTTTTCCAGTTGCATTAGGTATGCCTGTACTGTGTAGTGCTCTGGAGTGTAGCAACACTGTACTAATAATGCCAGTTGGGGCTGACTGGGAATCAGAGGTAAAATAATCAGAGATCTGCCATCTCATGGCTAATAACCAAGGTGCAGCATTCACCTAGTTATTTGCCAGCTCCTACAGTGGCCACTGCTGGGTTTACTGCCTCTACCACCTGCCTGGGTTAGCTGGAGGACCTTGTGATGGATTCATGGAGTCGTGCTGAAGTGAGCTCAGACTCAGTGCCCCTTGTTGGCTTGTGTGTGTCCGCTTGCAAATTCTAAGATGAATTTTTTATAACTCTGAAAATAAGAGGCAGACAAACTAGAGGAGAGGCCAGGGAAAACTGCACATTCAGTAGCTTCACAGTTGCTCAGCTGGGTTAGTATCAGCGTAGCTTAGTTCTTATTCCCCTGCTGTAATGATGAGAAATCACTTGGTTCCTCAGAGGGATGCTCTTGCTGATCATGGGCCGTCAGTGTATTAATTATTGAGTTTGTACTTTGTATTAACCCTTTTAGCAGTTCATGTGCTCTCAGTGAGTATCATTTAATCAGAGAAATGCTGCTGGGTGTCAGTTTCTAGTTTGCTGCAGTTCCTTTTCCCAGAGCTATTTAAAGGATTTCTTAGTTTGTGAAAGTCCAGTTGTCATAGGGATGACTCCTCTTTCATTTCAGAAGAGCAGAGCTCTGTGACTTTATTGTCACATTTCTATTCTAACCTTTTTCTCTTTTACCTAGTGAGAGAGCAGCTTTGGTGTTGAAGAGAAACCTCGGAGAGGAATGGGCCCTGTTCTCTTGAAGCTGTTTGCCCTGATCCCAGGAATGCTGTAGAGGTTAGTGACGTGAATGTTGAAGAGCTTTTGTGGAAATTGCCTTTTGATTTGTAATTGGCACACTCTTCAGTAAATTCTGTGTGAAGCAGTTCATTTGCCTGTCACAGAAAGGGAGTTAATTCAGGCACTGTCAGAACACAGTCAGCTTAAAATTGCTCTACCCAAACAAAATTTAGGATTCTGTTTATCTGTGGGGATGCTGGGGAAATACATTGCTGGGTGGTCACAGAAAGTTTTGTGGGTGTGATGTATGCTCAGAGACCAGCTGCATTAAACTTGGAGGTTTTAATCAATAGGTTAAAAAAAGGGTAAGAATGATCATAATACATGAGACTGTAGTGCCTAATTCTTCTTTAAATTTCTCAAGTCTCTCATTTTTACTTTGAGAGAAGAATACTCCTGGTCTTCAGGAGAATTGACAGGCTAGGAAGGGTCCATTCTGTATCCACACAGAGGTAATGTTATCTCTACTTCTGCTTGAAGTGACTTGTATTCGGTGTTATATCCTAGTTTATTTGGGTTTGTACAAACTGTATAGACTGCTTGCTGTGAATGCTTTTCCCCAGAGCTCTGTGGTCCTGCTACAAATGTTATGGCCTACAGGAGGCTTCCTTTTGCAATTAGAACATTCAGTCTAGTTTACTTCCATGTTTTTTGGAAAACCAGCAAGGATTAAGTAGATTTATCACCTAGTGGATTATTTTTTAACTAGTGATATAAAGATAAGCATGTATAACTGCTAAATTCAGTAAGGCTTGGTTTTGCTGATGTAAAATGAATGTAGCAAGTAAAATTAGATGGAGCAGTGGAGGGGGGAGAGGGAGGAGGTTGGCCTGTTGAAGTGCTCCTAAAGCAAAGAGGTGAATTTTCATAGGAGCAGTTGAGTTAAAATCTGTTAAATCTTCTGGTTTACTAATTTACTGGTTACTGTCTGGTAAAGGATTCTAATCTTTGTTAGCTTACTTTACAAGCATAGGGGTGTGTGTGTGTGTGTGGTGTGGCTACTGAAGAGTAATGTCCAGGCTTTGCTAGGACACCCTTTGGCATACAGACCCATTTTGGAGCAAAAGGAAAAACAACAGAGTGGAAAAACAGCTGCAGCATGTCACAGACACTGAAAGTGAAGAGGTGACCTGGTGGGAAAAGACAAGGGAATATTAGTTGGCATCACTCTTTGAGGCATGTAGAGCTCAACAACTGCAAGTGTTGCCACTTCTTATCAAGAGCTTTAGTCATTGATGTATTCTCACCATCTTTATCTTGTTTCATATAAAACTGAGATCTGTAAAGTGTTCAAGGGTGAGGTATCACTTCTAATTTAACAAAAGCATACAGAAGGACAGAAACCCCAAAGCACATCCCTCCATGTGAAATCCTGCACTCCAACATCAATGCTTTCATTCTAGCTCTATGCTACTGCTTTTGTTTCCAATGTTTTATTCATTAACAAAACCTACAAACCTGTCCACAAGGGGGTCTGACAGAATTATGCCTTTTTCTTTATTTTAATAGAAAATGCCTAGCTCCCTTCAACCTATTGTGTCTAGACTTTTTTGAGACATGTATACTACTTGATGGAGAATAAAAGAAGATGAAAGGTTCATCTCCTCTCATGGTAGTCTCCCTCTTTGTAAAAGCAGTTGGTTTCAAGGAGCCTGTTGAGTGCAGACTATTTTGTGAATCTGTGAAGACTGTCTTGTTAGAATCCCGATCTGCTATTCAGATACTTATGTAGGAAATATTTCCTTGGCACTTCATGCATCCTGTTCTTCCAGTTCTGAGGACATGCAAGAACTGGCAGAGCTTAACAGCTTGGTTTTAGGGTTGTGGTTATGTTCCTTTCAGACCCAAGCCTGCTATATTTGATTTGGTTGAGCTCTCCGTGGGGCCATGTTGAGTTTCTCTCCAGCTGTGGCATGACTTACCTGCAGCTACATGGATAATAGTAAAAATTGTGATGCAGTTTATGAGCACATAGGAGATAATGAGATAAGGGAAGACAGCCAACCAACATAAATTTGCCAGGGAGAAAATTGTGTCAAACTGATTAGTTTGCTTCCTTGACAGATGAATTAGATTAGTGCACAAGGGAGGCAAGGGATAGAAGTGATACAAATAGAAGCGTATAAGGTTTTAAAGGATGTTCTTTTGAGTGTAATATGTGCAGTGTTTTGGGTTTTTTAAATGGGATCTTCCTTAAATTACTATATTGCAGGAGCAAAATTTATGAAAAATGGTTCTGTGGCGCACTTAATAGGGATTCAGGATCACTTGGAAAGGCATTTGAAGTAGGCTTCCATACCAGTCATGGCTGGATTTGTCAGTGACACCCGTTGATTTAGATTTTAGTTCATGGAGCAGAGTTTACTCACGAGCTGTGCAGGTGATGTCAGGGAGTGGACAGAACGGGCAGCCCAGCGTGTTGATACGAAGCTGTTTGTCACTGGGGTGAGCAAAGTGTGTGTGTTGGCTCGACCTGACTCACCCTGTGTTTATTTGTTATTCCACAGGAGCTCAGTCAGTGTGTATAACCTGATTATGCTGAGTTTACTGCGTTGGGTGGCCTCTTCCAACACTCACAGCACAGCTTGTGGTACTTTTCTATCCTTTAGAAAACTGCAGCACTGAAACCTAGAACTTGAAAGGAAGTGTTTGTTTATTTGTAGCAGTTTCTTTATTCTGTCACAGGGAGAAAATGTATGAGTAGGGAGGAGTGACCATATTTTTTTAAGAGCTTTTGTAGAATAAGATATGAAATATGAAAATAATTGTCATCTTGGGATGGTGTCAGAGAAGTCTGTCATACTGCTTTGTTTTAAATTCCCTGTGATAGGAAGGGGTGTTTGTGTGCCATGCTCTTGTATGCTCTTCTCATAGTTGTCAGGTTATCATGAAAGATTCATTTCATGGCTCCCTTAGAGGTAAACACCAATATTTCACACTGAGTCAGTAATTTTTGCTAGCAATAGATTAATGCCTGAAACTCCCTGTGACACGTTCCCATCTGTGATGCCATAGTTTCTTATGGATGTGAAGCATAGTGAGGAAAAAAAAAATTAAAAAATCTCTATTCAGATTATCTCTGTGGAGATGCTGCTCTCTGTTTCTGTGATGCCTGCTGCTGTTTTCCTGACTTCTTGGGGTATGGTTTTCTCCTTGGTGTCCTAGCAAATGTTTTTTCTAGCAAAACTACAAATTAAGAAGGTACACCTCTAGCAGCAGAGAGTGGTGCACCAGTGGTGTAATTGGAATTACAAGAATGCTGTGACAGTTTCATGCCCCGTCTTCTGTCCCAGAAGGGAGGGGGGATATTGCAAGAGCCAGTGCTGATAAGTGATAGCCTGTGAAAAGCAAGCCTTAGGCAGTCCCAGGAAAGACTTTTAAGTCTCATGAATTGAAACAAAGTGGAGGCACAGTAAACCTAGTTTTAGAGCTTTCCCTTGTTTGATTTTAATTTCAGGAAGCTGCCTGGGAGAAATCTCAAAGGCACATTCCTGTAAACGCAAGAATGACTGTTCAAAGTGCTGGGAGATGAAACTGATGTGCAGCAATTTTTATAAGTGAGGAAATAATAGTGCAGAAGTGTGCTACCACCTGCCTGTGTTGCAGTGAGAGTATATTAGAAGTACTGTTTACTCTTTGGTGTTGCTAAAAGGTCACCTTAGAAGAAGACAGAGAAGTAAAATCAAATTGAAGAAAGAAATGTATGATAAAATTGTGAAGGAATATATGGATGTATAAGGGAAGAAGCCTTTGCTGTGATATCATTGTTGCAATTAAATCTTAGTATTGAGCATTTATTTACCTAATTCTTTCAAGTGCCTTTGTTTGTCAGCATATTGCTTGGTTTCACTCTGTTTATTGCATTGTTTATCTTAAAAATAAAAAGGAGTAGTTATCCTCATTCTGTACACTGCTTACTGTCAAAGCTTAAAAGGAACACAAAACCAGAGAAAAGGGGTAGCAATGAAGAAGTCTTGTTTTCTTTCTTGTGTGGGGAGCAAGTTCTGTCCCCAGGTTCTTTGCATGCAGAAACAGCCGAGCATGGTGGAGGTCATCTAAGTGAGCCCATACACTTTCACAGATGCACTGCAGAAGCAAGGACTTGCATTCAATAACTACTCAGTGATTTATGTACCTGTAAATGACATTACCGTGCATTTGATAGATGATTACTCTCTCTTTTTTGTTTTCTTCCTGATTTTTTTTTTCCTCCAGCACGAAGTCTGTTTCCTTAGGTGAATGTTATGTGTAGGTGAATCCAGGGGGAAAATGTGAATATACTCCGTGTCAGTAGTTGTGCTTTTACTAAGTGGATGTTCAAGCTTTCTTCTGGGATAAATTTAGTTGGAAAGCAGTGTCCACTTTAGTCGTTTGAGTATCATTCTGGGAGAATTCTTTTCAGAGAACTGCCGCTTCAGTTGTAATTTGTTTTCTGTACCATTGGTTATTTTTACTAGGGGAAGGGGCAAGTGTACTGGTGAGACATAACATGCAAGTTTGGATAACATAATGGATTTCCTTGGAAAATACTACCACTTCTGAATAGTGTTTGTTATTGAAACAAAACCCCTGGCAGTTCTAGATTGTATGGTGCTGTGCATGAAAGTAGCATTGCAAGCTAGAGTAGTAAACAGTGTTTAAAAAACACAACAAAACAACAAACCCCTGAAAAGCAGAAGAGTTAATCAACAAAATCCACACTGCATCTGATCTAGATTCTAGTAAGGAGCGTCTCTTGTCCTTGGTTTATTTTTTCCCCGACAATAATGAGTTCTGCTGTAACCAAAATTGAAACGTATTTACTTTCCTGTGAGATAAGAGAAGCAGGAAAATGTCATCTTGCAAATTAATTTGTAAGCCATGATACATCGTTCTCCTTTGCGGTGATTGTGCTGCCGACCAGATGTCGTTTTGCTCGAGCGCACGGTTTTTCATCATGATCCGGCGCTTGTGTGATTTTGATTTATTCTCTGTGAAGCAGCTGTATCAGTGACTGGGGCCTGTGCATTGCAAGGAGGAGGGATCCCTGCCCTTGGTGTCCCAGCCTGCTGGGAGGGAGCAGCTGCTCCTGGCTCACAGTCCCTCCCGCCTGGGCGCTGGTACAGCCGGCGCAAAGCTCGGCAGAGGGATGTTTACTGACCAAGGGCTGGCAGCGCCCTGGAGCCACAGGAGCTTGTCTCCTGTCTCTAGTGTCTTACAAGGGGAGGACTTGAAAACTAAGATGCTGGCACTGAACTTCAAGAATTCAAGGTAGGATGAGACCTAAAGGAATCTCAGCTACTCTTATTTCTTTGCATGATACTTCCCCCCCGCCCCCCAAGACTAAAATTTAATTCCATGTCTAGCACACGTGAAGTTGTACCTCTTGTTGTCAGATCAGCTGTTACAGGAGAAGCTAAGCAAAGCTGAGGTTGATCAGACATTTAGTGATATTTTTGAATAAAACGAGTAATGTACCAGTGCATAATTTTCTGTGTTTAGGATGTTGGCTCTAGAAATGTAAGTCAAAAGTAGGTAGTTTACATTTATCATCCCAGCTAAGGAAGAAAATAATTGATTTTAGTTTGTCACGTGGGTAGTTTTCAAAATACAGCTAATATGAGCCTTGAGTGCAGTAGTTGTGCTGTGAAGCCAGCTTGTTATGTTACACATCTTCTAAGAAATCTAAGCAAGTTGGAGAGAACAGTATTAAGATTAGTATTTTCCCTCTCTTTTGAGTGCTATAGGCTTCAGTTTTTCCTTTTGAATAAGAGAAACTCACTTTTGGGGGGATTTCTAGCTGTCCTATTTAATCTTGTAATACACTGCAAACTGGTGTTGAGAAATAATTTATTCACTGTGAAATACAGCTTTAATTTTGGCACTATTGCCAAACAGGGCTAGAACATGAGTAATGAAGAGAAAAACAAGAACAGTTTTTAAAGTAGTTATGGTAAATAGTAAATATACCAACCTCTTTATTGGCAATCAAAAATGAGCAAATAAGTATGGGTTTTCTAAAATGTTGCAGCTTTTTTACTTTGAGAGACATTAACTTTAATATACAAGAATATCTACCCCCGCCTCAGTCATTTAGTAAGTGTGTCATTGAAAAAATTTTCACTGGAGAACTGGAAGAATCTATTCATTGAGTAATTAATATTGCTTGTAAAGACTGCAGTTTTAGTCTGCTTTGTAGGTTTGTGTTTTTTTCTTGTTAAGTGTTTATTTTGTGGGGGGTGTTTTGTCTTTTCTTTCTCCTCTTTTATTTTTTCCTGTTTAATCCTTTATCTGGCGCATTCACTGCTAGGGATGGAAACCTTGTAGCTCTGATGGGCTACTTGTAAATCCAAACAGCTCAGTCCTGCCTTGGATCTGCCCCAGGTTTTCTCTGCAGGACTGTGTTCTGGGAGCAGCAGTCTCTTGTGTTACTGGGGAGATAGAGCTGTTTTCTGTAAGGAAAGATTCACAATCAGCTCTTTTGTCTTTACTCTGCTCCATGGGAGGCTTCTGAGAAGTGTTTCCATGTGCAGCCTGGTGGAGCTGGATCCAAAACCAGGCTGGGAGCCAAAGACATAATCTAGCTCTACCTGCAATCCTCAGGTGTTTGAAGACTGAAGATGAGACTGAGAGGGCTTGAATTATCTGCAGTTTGTGACTGTCATCCCCAGGGGATCATCTGCCACCCAACAGAGAGGGGTCAGGGGAAGGAGAAGCAGAAGAGAGGGAAGATGAGGAGAAGAGACAGTACTTTTCTCCCATTGTTACAATACTCCTTAGTTACACAAAGCATAGGAATCTTTACTGTTTTTTCCAGTGGTGGTGCCTCTTATGAGGAGTAGCTGAGGGAAGTGGGATTGTATAGCCTGAGGAAAAAGAGGTTTGGAGAGGACCTTACTGCTCTCTGCAACTACCTGAAAGGAGGTGCTAGTGAGGTGGATGTCAGTCTCTTGCCCCAAGTAACAGGATGAGAAGAAATCACAGAATCATTAGTGTTGGAAGGGACCTCTGGAGATCATCCAGTCCAACCCCCCTGCCAAGGCACGGTCATCTGGAGCAGGTGACACAGGAGCACGTCCAGTTGGACTTGGAATGTCATCAAGGAAGGAGACTCCACAACCTCCCTGTGCAGCCTGTTCCAGGGCTCTGTCACTCTCAGTGTGAAGAAATTTGTTCTCCATGTTGAGGTGGAACTTCTTGTGTTTTAGTTTATGGCCATTGCTCCATATCCTGTCACTGAGCACTGCCAGAGAGTCTGGCACCGTTCTCTGGGTACCCACCTTTGTGATGTTTAAGGGCATTAGTGCCATCCCCTTCAGTCCTATCCAGACTAAACAGGTCCAGCTTCTGCAGTCCCTCCTCCTATGAGAGGTGATCCAGACCCCTCGTCATCTTTGTGTCCCTCCCTCAGTAGCTTCTTGTCTTTTTTGTCCTAAGGAGCCCAGAATTGAACACAGCACTCCAGATGTGGCCTCACTAGGGCTGAGTAGAGGGGCAGGATCACCTCCCCCAATCTGCCAGATGCACCTCAGGATCCCATTGGCCTCAGCAAATGTCCTCAAGTTGTGTCAGGGAAGGCTTTGAATGGATATTAGGAAAAAGTTCTTCACAGAAGGGATTATCAAGTATTGAAAGAGGCTGCCTAGAGAAGAGGCTGTTCCAGTCACTATCCCTGGAGGTATTTGAAAGATGTGCAGATGAGGCAGTTGGGAACATAGTTTAGTAGTGGGCTTGGCAGCGCTGGGTTGGGTGTTGGACTTGATCTTAAAGGTCTTTTCCAGCCTAAGTGGTCTTTTGGTTCTCTGCTGTATGGCATGCAGAACTTGATTCCAGTGGATGCCTTTGGACCATCCTAATTTCAGGCAGTAGATAAACGTATGCAAGTATTTCTGCTGCTTTTCCATTCATCTCTGAACTGAATTGCCACTTATGAGGAGTTGGGCTGTTGTATTTTGCTTTACACTTTGCACATACCATGAACATGCAGCTTAAAACATTGGGATTATTCACCCTTATTTACTTCCTATTGCTTTAGAAATAAACAAGCATTTGTGTCCAGGCTTTAATGCTGATTTAAATGCAGATACGCTGCTGTTTTTGTTGCAATCTTTCTGCCTCGATGGTAGCAGAGAGAGGAATTTTATTACATCAGCCAAACATGTGCTGGTAGGATCATTCTGTTGTTTTTCTTATCCGTGTTGTTAGAAACAAGGGTGGCTCTATGGAGACAAATTTTACAGGTAATGGGCTTCTACTTACTGCTCCTTCATATGCAAATTTCCTAAAGGCAGAAGAAATGTTTTCTTTTCGGTGTATAAATGGCTGGTTTACATGGCTGCAGGAAGTTTTTGCTTTAGATTGCTGTTGAGAAGAAAACCCCCTACCACCAGCACCACAAATGGGGACCGTGGTCCTGTTAAAAAAATCTGGTGGCTTTTTTAGCTAAATATGAGAACCGTGCTTAGAGTCACTGTTGTCATTACTGAACGTGCCCTGTTTGGGGTTACGTCGCTTCCTGCATGGCCTTAGGTGAGGATGTACAGGCTCTCTCCTGTTCCAGTTTCTCTGCTTTTCTTCCCCATCTTCCCCACACACCCTCCCACTCCTCTTTACTTGGAAAGGTGAATAGACCAAAGCACTCTTCCCCATTCTTGATGGTGGCTCATTGTTTCTCTATTGATTCGAGTGCAATAACTTTCCTGAGAAAGCTTTTTTTGCTTTACTTGTTAACTGTGAATACAAGAGCCACTCTCAAGAACAGTGTTTTTATTCCTCTGCATTTGTTGATGTCTGCATACCAACCAAGCACACTCTTCAGATCCCAGATTATTTTGCTTTTTTGTTTTGTGTCCCTTCCCCTCTCATCCTCTCTTTTTTGTTTTCTAGGAGCTTCTTAGCAGAATTTTCTCTCCTGAATTTCATGATTTAGTCATTGCCATGAAGTTCAGGCCATCAAGCTAAAATTTCAGTTTTGCTCTGTTCCCAATGGGCTGTAACTAGTATTCTGTTTGTCCAATTAATACAAATCAGTTTATTTAGACCTTTTGAAAACAAAACAAAAACAAAACAAGAAAAATCAGCATTCAAAGATGCTCAAGATATTTTACCACGGAACATGTCCAAGAAGTCAATTAGAAGTTGCTCTCCAAGATTATTGAGGAAGCAAATACTCTGTTCGCTTTTGGTTTGAGTTTTTTTAACCAGTTGTTACCTATCTTTGTGGTGTTCTGCATCTTTTTCCTGATGCTGCCTAGCATCAGGAAAAATATGATTCAAAAGCTTCCAATAAAATGTTCCCATTGATTCCTCCATTTCAGATGATTTTGCTGAGGTGCAAATGTTTCTGCGATGTTTCAACTCTGCCAGCATATGTTCAAAACCAAAATGATGTTTCAGTATTTACTTTTCCTTGATGTGTTTTTCAGCTCCAGGTATTTATAGCAGTATTGAGGTTTGCAGGATAATATGAGTTGGCTTATCTACTGTCTTGTCAACCAGCAGGTGTGAATGGGGATCATTCCAAACCTCTAGTGTCCAGTTGCAAAGTTCTAAATTAACACTAGACTGATAAATTTAAGTTCCAAAAGTAATCTGCTGGGTTTATAATGTATTCATACTGGTTACATTGAAGAACAGAATTTCTGTTCCCTCAATCTGAAACCTGTTAACTTACTAGGCATCATTTTTCTATAAATAAGTGTTTCAAAAATACACGTTGGTGAGAAACGTCTCTATTTTTGTCGTGTTTTGTGTCTGCTCCAGCCAAGTTGGACTTTGCTTCTGCCTGTCAGGATTTTTGTGTTACACATATTTTTGTCTCCTCGGTTAGCATATTTTTCTGGTAAAAAATGTCCTTTGCATTCCTTGAGCAGAGGAGGAATTGTATGTCCAGAGCTAGTTCAGACTTCATGGCAGTCAGAGCTGGATTGCTGGCTTTGAGACCACACTGGAACAGGTCAGAGGAGTGGAAAAAATGCCTCAGTGGGATGATTGCACAAGTATGGGGAAATGGTTTCTTGGAGCCTGGATGTCTATGAATGAACCACCTGAAGGTGCTAATGCAGGTGTCTCCTTTCTAATGTAATACCTGTATAGAGGCCTGGACTTTGATCTTCATTGTAACTGATGATTAGGGGTAATGAAACATGGGCAGATGGATTTATTTTCTGGAATGACCATTCCTCATCTCGTAAAGTAGAAAGGCTTCTTTAACACGTGAAGAGTTTTGTTTGGCCCTCAGCCCTGCAATGGCAATATACTTCTGCCTTGCACAAATTATTAAAACCCTTTTTCTGGTATAAATACTGCTTTTTTTTCTCCAACCTAAGCAGATACCATGGAGCAAGAACAGTTTGAGGTATGGAAGTTTCCACTTTCTTTGATGGCTAGCAAACCTAAACTGGTTTTTGGAAATCAGATCTGTGTTTATATGCAGATGAGGTGGTTTAAGTCTTTGCATTGAAATTCAGAGATGAAGGTGTGTAGAACCCAGCAGTCAAATATGGATTTCAGGTAGCCTTAGGGTTGGTTGGATGGTATTTCTTGGNTCTCCTGTTCCAGTTTCTCTGCTTTTCTTCCCCATCTTCCCCACACACCCTCCCACTCCTCTTTACTTGGAAAGGTGAATAGACCAAAGCACTCTTCCCCATTCTTGATGGTGGCTCATTGTTTCTCTATTGATTCGAGTGCAATAACTTTCCTGAGAAGGCTTTTTTTGCTTTACTTGTTAACTGTGAATACAAGAGCCACTCTCAAGAACAGTGTTTTTATTCCTCTGCATTTGTTGATGTCTGCATACCAACCAAGCACACTCTTCAGATCCCAGATTATTTTGCTTTTTTGTTTTGTGTCCCTTCCCCTCTCATCCTCTCTTTTTTGTTTTCTAGGAGCTTCTTAGCAGAATTTTCTCTCCTGAATTTCATGATTTAGTCATTGCCATGAAGTTCAGGCCATCAAGCTAAAATTTCAGTTTTGCTCTGTTCCCAATGGGCTGTAACTAGTATTCTGTTTGTCCAATTAATACAAATCAGTTTATTTAGACCTTTTGAAAACAAAACAAAAACAAAACAAGAAAAATCAGCATTCAAAGATGCTCAAGATATTTTACCACGGAACATGTCCAAGAAGTCAATTAGAAGTTGCTCTCCAAGATTATTGAGGAAGCAAATACTCTGTTCGCTTTTGGTTTGAGTTTTTTTAACCAGTTGTTACCTATCTTTGTGGTGTTCTGCATCTTTTTCCTGATGCTGCCTAGCATCAGGAAAAATATGATTCAAAAGCTTCCAATAAAATGTTCCCATTGATTCCTCCATTTCAGATGATTTTGCTGAGGTGCAAATGTTTCTGCGATGTTTCAACTCTGCCAGCATATGTTCAAAACCAAAATGATGTTTCAGTATTTACTTTTCCTTGATGTGTTTTTCAGCTCCAGGTATTTATAGCAGTATTGAGGTTTGCAGGATAATATGAGTTGGCTTATCTACTGTCTTGTCAACCAGCAGGTGTGAATGGGGATCATTCCAAACCTCTAGTGTCCAGTTGCAAAGTTCTAAATTAACACTAGACTGATAAATTTAAGTTCCAAAAGTAATCTGCTGGGTTTATAATGTATTCATACTGGTTACATTGAAGAACAGAATTTCTGTTCCCTCAATCTGAAACCTGTTAACTTACTAGGCATCATTTTTCTATAAATAAGTGTTTCAAAAATACACGTTGGTGAGAAACGTCTCTATTTTTGTCGTGTTTTGTGTCTGCTCCAGCCAAGTTGGACTTTGCTTCTGCCTGTCAGGATTTTTGTGTTACACATATTTTTGTCTCCTCGGTTAGCATATTTTTCTGGTAAAAAATGTCCTTTGCATTCCTTGAGCAGAGGAGGAATTTTATGTCCAGAGCTAGTTCAGACTTCATGGCAGTCAGAGCTGGATTGCTGGCTTTGAGACCACACTGGAACAGGTCAGAGGAGTGGAAAAAATGCCTCAGTGGGATGATTGCACAAGTATGGGGAAATGGTTTCTTGGAGCCTGGATGTCTATGAATGAACCACCTGAAGGTGCTAATGCAGGTGTCTCCTTTCTAATGTAATACCTGTATAGAGGCCTGGACTTTGATCTTCATTGTAACTGATGATTAGGGGTAATGAAACATGGGCAGATGGATTTATTTTCTAGAATGACCATTCCTCATCTCGTAAAGCAGAAAGGCTTCTTTTACACGTGAAGAGTTTTGTTTAGTCCTCAGCCCTGCAATGGCAATATATTTCTGCCTTGCACAAATTATTAAAACCCTTTTTCTGCTATAAATACTGCTTTTTTTTCCCAACCTAAGCAGATACCATGGAGCAAGAACAGTTTGAGGTATGGAAGTTTCCACTTTCTTTGATGGCTAGCAAACCTAAACTGGTTTTTGGAAATCAGATCTGTGTTTATATGCAGATGAGGTGGTTTAAATCTTTGCATTGAAATTCAGAGATGAAGGTGTGTAGAACCCAGCAGTCAAATATGGATTTCAGGTAGCCTTAGGGTTGGTTGGATGGTATTTCTTGGTCTTGTTTTGTGAAGAGATGAAGGACCATCTGTTACAGATACGTCAAAGATGAGGTTTTCTGCTCCTCCTAGCTGGATGCAATATTCATTATGTGCCATTTGGCTCCTGAAAAGTCAAAATTACTCATTCGGTTCCCCATATCTTTTTCAAATGCTGCTTTTAAACAAGTGGTGGATGTACGTATTCAAATGCTTACAACAGCAGATTTACCTTTTGGTTCTCAGGATTGTGTGTGATAGTTCAAGGCAAAATAGGAATTCATCTTTCATTTTAGTTGAAAACTGTGTAAAGTGTAGAAAGGCAGACACCTTAAATCAATGTGTCTTCAGTCTAAGTGGCCTGTATTTGAGCTTTCTGGCAGTTTGCTTTTTTGGCATTTTTAATTCTTTACCTTGGTTATCAGTTTATTCTGAGCTTTCAAAATGTAAGTCCTTAAATCTTGTCAAAGGCTTCCTTAAAGAAAAGCAGTACTCAGAATTGGGCTCATGGTGATGACAGATCATAATGAGTGCTAAATAAAGATGTAGGAAGCGGAATTATCATCATCCAGCCAAAAATCACATCCCTAGGTGCAGTGTGGACAGATTTGTTCCTCGGAGGAAAAGGTGGCACACATTTGCTTCCTTGTGCACTGTCTCATCTTCACTCTCTGTAAAAGTGACTTGTAGCTCCCTTCTGTTTCATCAAGGTGTGAGTTTTGCACACCATCCCCAGATGTCTGTGAGCAATGATTGCAGTCACATCCTTTGCCTCCATGTAGTCCTTCATGCTCTTGTTCTGTGCTATTGCTCTGAACAATGATGTTGAAGCAGGTTCTCCAGTCCCAAGGGCAGTCTGGATGGCGGGACTGCACTTGAGGTATCAAAGTTGTCCGTGCTTTTCTTGCGCGGAAATAGCAGCAAAGAGAAGTGATGCAACTTCAGCTGTGGTTTGGAGAAGTACTACACACTGTTTTCAGCTGGGGTAGGATTTAACACTTTGGTTTACAGGCTTTTGGTTTTTGGAGGTGGCGAAAGAAGTGTTTGTAGCCTGGAAATATTTTGTTAGAGCAGTGCAAGTCATTTTGGGAAATGTGGTTGTTGAAGCATTAGAAAATGCAGTGACAGAGCATTACACAGTAAGTCAGGAAAAGAATAGGCAGAAGTCAAAAGCAGTACTTTATTTTCTTATTTGAACAAAATGAAGGGCAAAAAGTTGATATAACTAAAGGTCATTTTCATTTAAGTTATTACTAAGTGAGAATATGTGCATTATTAGTCTTTAGTAAGACAGCTCTCCTCCATCCCTGCAGTGTAGGTCAAAAATATCACTGTTATTTAATTGTTGTCCTTTTACACTGAATATAAAACCTTCAGGAGGGTACAAACCACAGGAAATCTACTCTATCAGCACTTGCTATTATGTGTCATTATCATGAATAATTTGTGGGAAATGGAAGAAGACTGATAGTCCATGTTTTATATCTTTGTCTTTCTCAATAAACAGTTACTAAAGTTCTTCGTATTTGTTGAAGCATTAGGAATTTTTGTTTGCAGAGATTTCAAGGCATTAAGGTCAGATTGAGCAGAAGAATAGCATTTCTAATATTGCAAATAACAGAAATTGTATCTTTAGCTGTCATCTGACTGGAGTTTAGAGAACAGGAAAAACCTGTCTGGATTCAGGATAGCAAGGCTTTTTTTGTTTCTTTCTTTCTTTCTTTCTTTCTTTCTTTCTTTCTTTCTTTCCTTCTTTCTTTCGAGGTGTTAAAAATAGCTGCATTGAATTCTTAGGTTTGGATACTACCCTGTGAACTGAGACACCTCTGTAATCAGCTCTTCAACCTGTAGAAACAGACCAGTATCAGCTCTTCTGTTCATCTAAAAAAGTCAAAATTAAGTTTTTAGGTGGTAACATAAGGCTCTTCAAGATAAGTTTTGGATTATTTCAGTGCAAGGGAAGAAAAAACCAAACTATACACACAAAAGTCATGACCTTGAAATATTAGTGTGACCTTTCAAATCCTTTCCTGCACACCTTCCTTAACAATACTCAGCAATACAAAAGATGGCATGGGAGTTGGTGGTGTTTTCCTGTTGGGGGGATTTCTCAATGAAATAGTTCCTGTTTCAGCCAGATGACTGGATGTTTAACAAGAGAAAACCATAGTATGGGAATAGGCACTTTTATTACTGGGACAGAATATGAGATTTGCTTCAGTCTCTCTCTTACAGGGACCAGGCAACATTCCCCAAAGTTCAGCCTGTCAGGGAGAGCCCATGGCATCATTTTCAGCAACACTGCTTGCTTGTGCATGATTTTCTTTGTGTGTGGGTAGTTGTTTTGTGTTTGGTGGCAGGACTGGTGGGGGGGAAGGGAATGGGAGGAAGTAGTTGTGTTCCTCTCTTCCCCTCCTGCTGATGTTTTTGTCTACAAAGAGAATTTTTTATTCCTGCTCAGTTCTAAGCACAAATGGATGTGTATCTAGCCAGTAACAGCTCTTTATTGTTTCCTTTGAAGGCCAGACAATGTCCTTTTGAATAGTGCATATTGGTGATCATCTTCAGAATGTTAGTATTAACTACATGGGTAGGGAATCTGAAATTCGGGAAAGAAGTAACAGACCTAGTGGGGAACTAAAGGTGTGGAATTTACTGATCCTAATGGACTTCTATGATTCATTGTAGCAAGAAGACTTAAATTTCTTTTTCCTGAGATAGTTGGGAGGGAGGCTTGTACTGGTGTCCCATTATAATCTGCAAAGAAAGAAGTTGATTCCTGTTTCATTGCTAAGCTGCTGATGTAATACCAGTATAGTGCCTGGAGAAACACTTGTGACTGTAATTACTAAGCAGATAATTACCTAGCTGCTTATTTAAATAACATCCTTTTGGAACTAGATGCACAGCTCGGACCCATAATAGCTGTTGTGAAAATGAGTGTGTCTCATGCAGCTTCTGTCTGTCTACTTTTTTTTTTCTTCACAAATGTTTTGATAGCTGTAGTAATATTACCCATACATTATCATACCCTGACTTGTGTTAATGATTACGTGTGTGTGTGTGTTGTGTTTTTCTCGCAGTGTCTGTCTTTGAACTTTGTAAGTTGTTGGTATTTTCTGTCACATAATTTATGATCGTTTTTTCCAACAGCTTCCACTAACAGTAGAAAACACTTTTAAATATTTTGAAGGGTGGAAGTTAGCTCTTACACTGACTCCAGTGAAATTTCTGGAGAATATCATCTTGTGGGATTCCCTCATAAATTTAACAGAAAAGTGAAGAACTTTGGTGAATGGCTTTGTATCAGAGCTGCTCAAATGGGTCAGCGTCACTTATGCTCATGGGGAAATTTGCAGCCATCTGACAGCCTGTGGAAAAAAACAAAGGGCTGTTTTTTAAGTGAGAATGCTTATGCTGTGCTTTCACTGCTTGCTTCATTTCTTCTCACATGGAGATTGTTCTGCTTCTACCACTAAGAGAAAATCGTAATGTTCATTACAAGAGCAGTGGTTTTATTGTGCATGTTTGTAATCTACTCATCAAGTGTCTTATTTTAGTTTTGGTCCATACAGAACATGATGCTCTGCAACTGCCATTAATTCACATTTTTAGCTCTAGTAGCAGAAGGTGGGTACAACAGGCTGACATGCTTCAACCCTTCTGATAAACCATGTGCCTGTCACAGTGGGGCTGTGTCACAGAACTTCCACTTGCTTAGTTTGCGTTTTCAGAATAACTTCTAACTTCTTCCTCAGCTTAAAAAAGCCAAAGAGCCGACAGCTGGAATGTTCAGCTCACAGGTTCCCTATGAAGGGTGTACCTGCTTGGACCTGCTGGGGGAAGAAACTCATCAGGGCTGTGTAGTAAAGAATGTGGGGCAGCAGTTGGATGTACATGCCAGAAGAGGGAATGTGAGGCAGGGAAGAGACTCCTGTGCTGAGAACAGGTTTCTGTCCTTGCCACTTCCACAGAACTCCTCTTGAGGTTTTTGGAGCTGCCCTCTAATTGCATCCTTTGTGTACTGGGTGTTTAGCTCTGAGATCACGAGCTGAGAGGAGGAGGACATCAGCTGGTCTCTAAGGCACACAACGCAAGGAAGCAGAAAGATTCAAGCATTACAAGATTGTAGCATTAACTGCTCTCCAAAGTATCTTCAAATAGATACCAAATTATTAGACATCATCAATTTTAGCATAAGGGAGGATGTGTGTGTGTGTTTATTGTGTGGATATTGATGCTCTTGCAATGCCTGTGCTGTGGGGCATATCTGTGGAAGGAAGTTGGTTTATTAGTTGTGATGCATTCTGATCTGGCAGGGCTGAGTGGGACAGAAGAATCCCTGAGGAAATACACTGATGGGTGTGCAGAACAGCCTTTCAGTCCAGGTTGTGGGAACCAAGGTGTAGCATCATGCTCCGAGGGATGAAGTAACAAAACACTAACCAGCTGCTCATGAAGCATCTGCTGAGAGAGGCAGGAGGTTCTTTGGGGACTGTAGGAAGTGAGTGTGCAATTTAAGACTCTACTGCAAGGCATGTGTAGAGCCAGGCCAAATTCAAGCTCTACAATCATTTACAAGACAGGTGTTCCCTAACTTTGGAGTTTGCTGCTCTTAATTACTGTGCAGGGTGCTTGATTGTCATGTGCTATAAACAAGCAGTTGTGAACAGGTGAAGTGACTGTTACTGAAAATACTGGAATCTTTTCATTTTTGGCGTTAAGGAGTCTGCCAGGTCCTAATGCTGAATTCAAGTCACATGTGATGGTTGTAACTAACTGAGGATTGTGTAGATGCTTTCACTTAGTGGAATAGGAAGACCCTTTTTTCTAGTTAATTTTTGTTTATAGTAAAAGGTTTAGGTATACTGCTTTTTTTCCTGCAGGCCGAATTCTAAACAAAGAAAACCCCATTCAAAATATTTGTACAGAACAAAGTAGCAATATAACAGTGTTCTTTCACTGTTCACTTTAACATATCTAAGATTCGGGTCTAATTAGGGTCCAGAGCCAACAGCTCTCTTCCCATAGATAATTTGTGCTGTGATAATCAGAGAAAATATCACTGGATTTGGGCAGGCAAAAATACATCACAGAAATTGTTTCAGCTTTCATGTACAATATATTTCAGATGACATTGCCTGGAGCCCACACTAGCATTTTTTCTAAAAGGAGAGAAAGAAACACACTAGGAGACAACTCTGGAATAATTCCAGAAGTAGCATCTACTTTGGAATTTGGTTACTTCTGGGGAAAAAAAAATTAATTGGGATATTATTTATATGTTGAGGAAGAAGATGCAAACTCTTTTCCTGCTGCTTAGCCAGTAAAGGTTTGGGTCTTTGAGCTTAGATGTGGTATTCTGTTAGTTTACCTGTTACAGCAAGAAAGCATCTCCAGACTGAGAAGTTTGGGAAAAGCTACGGGTTTCTGGAGGAAACTATGTTGTTTTATTTTTTAGCTGTGTGATCAATGGTGATTTGAAGTCTTATCTATGTTATTTCTGAGGGATGGCATGCTAAAAGACAACATTCAATTCTATCTAATTTTCCTTCAGTTATGAAAAGCCACTGCACATTGCCAGCACAAACTGACTGTTGCTGGCTTCTAACTTAGCTTAGCTTTTTTGATGACTTCTCATTTCATTAATTATTTTTTGCATGGTACCAAAATGTTCATTAGCATTAGTTCCTTATGTTTTACTATGTGTTAGTAAAATACTTTATGAATATGTTTTATGAACATGTACCAGAATGGTATCTCTTTCTTGGGTTAGAGAGAGAATATTTTTCTTTTATTAATATTTCTTTGTGGTAGTTTATTACCTTGACTTTTACAAGCATAGGTCCAGTTTGTTATTGATTTTATTTTCCTGGCTTTAGCATCCAGCTATTGTCTTTCATCACAGCTTAATCTTTGGGTTGGAGTTCTTCAGTAATGTCTACTTTCCCTTTGTTACTCTAATTACAGCACCTTTGGAATCATCACTTCTCCTTTTATTAATTGACCCTCCATGGTAACCTCTCTTTTTGATAATTTAAATAATTAAGTGCTTTAAGTTTCTTGCTGCAAGGCATTTTCTACTCTTGAATAATTTTTACAACTGTTACTGACCTTTGCTTTTTCAGCTGCATTTAAGCAGTGAGATGTAGGCATTGCAATTCTGTGGAGTATTTCATTGTTGGTGGTCTTTATATGTGGAGCAGAAACTGTTTTCTGTGTATTCCCCTTACTCCTTCCCTGACGTGAACATGGCTGTGAGATTAGATCCTTTTGCTGCAGTGCCCAGTTGGCTCCATCTGTTTAGGGATTTATCTGCTCTGACCCTCACACCTCTCATGCAAGGTCCTGCCTGACAGACTTTCAGTCCCATGGTTGGAAGACTGGGGTGTTATTCTGCAAAGCCATTAGCTGGGGGGTGAGATGAATGATAGCTCCACTGGATAGCTTTGTCTCTTTGCCATAGGAAAGTCTGGGAAAAAAATCTATGCTTGTCTCTGTATGATAATGCCGGTGTCTGAGAGAGTTGGAAGGTCTTGTGTGATTAGATTTTAAAGTACTGTTGTTATTCTAGAATTAATTTGAGAATACTTTGCATTATGTAGATAACACTGTTGTAAATGCTGTGGGATGTGCACCAAAGGATTGTAAAACTCATCCAATAAAAAGTACCAAAGCATTTTGCAGTGTTCAAAGCATGGCCAGCCTGCTTTCTGCTGGAGAATATCAGATGTTTTTCTCTTTCAAGTTGTTGGCTTTAAATCCTCCAGGCACATCCTAATCAATGCCTGGCATATGAAATTAGCTAATGCTCTTAACTGCAGTGTGGTACTTCTTGTAAGAGAGGGTGCTATGTATTTAAAGGCTTTGATGGAACAATGCCTCAGTCTCCTGTACTCAGCAAGTTCCTTTTCCTTTCTGAACAGGATACGAGGGAGCTTCCAGAAGTCAGCCAAGATGAATATGGTGAAGAGGATCATGGGCCGGCCCCGGCAGGAGGAGTGCAGCCCGCAGGACAACGCGCTGGGCCTGATGCACCTGCGGCGCCTCTTCACCGAGCTCTGTCACCCTCCACGGCACATGACCCAGAAAGAGCAGGAAGAAAAGCTTTACATGATGTTACCAGTGTTCAACAGGGTAAGCCAGGCAATCTGCAACAAGTGTTTTCTTTGTTTGAATTGTCTGCTCGTATTTTGTATTTCCAAGACCCTTTGGTTCTAGCACAAGAGGATTTCTCCCACTGGCATCCTTTCAGTTTTCCCCTCGTCCTCACACAGTGTTGTGTTAGGGGATAAGCTTACCTTTGGAGTTTTCCTTTTCTTATAGCTTTTTTTCAAGTGCAATCCACAGATTCATATAGACTGACAGCTTTTCTGCTGTGCTCACTGCTATTACAGTCATCTGATTTCCAACCTAAACTTTGGGAGCAAGTTCATGCTCACTTTTTTTGTGTGGCAGCACTGTCCTTGAGTCTAAATAACTCTTCTCCCTTCTTTGCATTTATTGTACTGATGCATATTTAGAGATAGCAATCATAATATGTCCTGTCAACTTGGTTTTTCTAGACTACATGAGCTGAACAATTTTAATTTCTCATGTAATATATTCTCTATGTTCTTATCATCCTTACAGGCCTTTTTTTACATATTGAGTCTGAATCCCCCTTCGTGGACAAGGGAGATTTTGGACAAGCAATCTGTAGGGAAGGTATAATAGCCACCTTTACTGTGGCATTCATATTTCACTACTCCCTTGTACTCAGGCACTGAGATTTTGTTTGGAGGGAGAACTATGGCAACTCTCACTGAAATTAATAGGAACTAAACGCTCCTGATATCTTACATCACTCAGTTACCCTGCCAGGTTATTGTGAATAATAATTTTGATGGTAGGTTTAGGGTCGTGAAAGACCAGTAGGTACACATCCGGCTTTATTTTTTTTTCCCCTGCTGTGTGCTCTTACTCCTTACTTCTTCTTGGGTGATAGATTTGTGCTTGTATATGCTACCCCAGAGAACTGGAATAATCCAAAAACCAAGAGGATATTTAGTTGAAAGCATGGCTTATGAAGGTGTTGGACACCGAGTTGCTTTCATGCTTGTGCTGGTTTTGCTGGGATAGAGTTAATTTCTTTATAGTAGCTCGTGTGAGCTATGTTTTGGATTTGTGCTGGAGATAATGCTGACAATATGGGGATGTTGTAGTTACTGCTTGAGCAGTGCTTACACAGAGGGAAAGCCTTTCTGCTCCTCACCCCGCTCCACCAGTGAAGAGGCTGGGAGTGCAAATGGAACTGGGAGGAGACACAGTGACCCCAGATGACCCAGTGGATATCCCTTACATACAATGTCAGGCTCAGCCTATAAAACAGGGAGAGGAAGGAGAAGGAGATGGGGGGATGTTCAGAGTGGTTTGTCTTCCCAAGTCACTCATGATGGGGCCCTGCTCTCCTGGAGAAGGCTGGGCACCTGCTTGCCCATGGAAAGCAGTGAATGAATTCCTTGTTTTGCTTTGCTTGCTTGCGTGGCTTTTGCTTTCCCTATTAAACTGTCTTTATCTCAACTCATGAGTTTTCTACCTTTTCCCTGCTGTTTCTGTGCCCTCTTCCCCCTGAGAGCAATGAGCTGGTGTGGTGCTTAGCTGCCAGTTGAGGTTAAACTACAACAATGCTGTGTAGAAAAATTAATCCTAGTCAAGACATAGTGTTTCTAGGATTTTCAGTCTACTAGGTAGTGTGCTTTAGTGGATGGATCACTTGAATACCATTCTGTTGCCCTAGGTCTTATTTCTACTGGTAACCTGTTGTGTGAGTTTGGGAGAAGTAAGCTCAGTTCATATGCCTCCTCTTTGATTTAGCTTCTTGGATTATATGCCCTTTAGTTATGGACTTTCCTGATTTGTTTTTACAAATTAGCACAGTAGAATCTTAATCTTGCCTTGAGCCTGTGAAGGTTATTTTGATGCAGTTATGCTTGGAAATCTCCCTCTGGTGGTTACATGAGTCTGATGCTTCTTAAAAATAGAATGCCCCCACTTGAGCTTCTTCAGCACTTAACTCTGATCTGCAGGTGGAGAAGAATTTTTTCTTAGCCTTTGTGGTAACTGGCAGAAGCATTATATCTATAGAAATTGCAGTTGGTGATACTACTGGGGTTAAGTAAAACTAGTGTAGCAATGCATGTACAGCAGTCTAAGGAAAGACTTTGATTAAACTTCTGAGATAAAAAAAACCAAAACCAGTCAAGTTTTAATTTCTCCATTGTTTCTGCCTTTTCTGTTTCCTGTTTTCTTTCTTAATTCACATCTTCACTCTCCCTTTATGCCACTTGCTGGCTTTGTCCTAATTCTCCACTCCTCCTCTGGACTTTGCTGAAGCCTAGTTGAAGTTACTTTGTGTCTTTGCACCACTTGTTCTGTCCTTCATTCAGCTCATGTGCTGAAGCATTCTGAAAACCGAATTGGTAGCCCCAAGTTTTCTTTTTACT
The DNA here is from genome assembly GCA_013397395.1 of Sinosuthora webbiana. Taxonomy (NCBI): domain Eukaryota; kingdom Metazoa; phylum Chordata; class Aves; order Passeriformes; family Sylviidae; genus Sinosuthora; species Sinosuthora webbiana. Next base: position 328,552 of record VXBN01009199.1, read on the forward strand.
TCATCAAAATCAGCTCTTATCTTAAGTAATCTCAGGTACTGTTTATATTCTTGAACAGATTGATGGTTTCTGTGATTTCTATTTGTGTGAATGCATCTTGGCTACTCTTTTCCTCAGTTTTCCCCTTTTTTGTACTAGCTTTTCCTCTGCCAGGTTCCCCACGTCTCTTTTCTATTGTTGGCAGAATCTACCTAGTTTTGTTTATGGGCTCTTTTCTCTGAGTCCTAGAGACTCTTTTGTACCCTTCTTTACTGAAGTAAACTTGGTGGTGAAGGCACATTCTTACATGTTTGACAGATGTTGTGTTTTTCAGTCCTACTTCTGGTTGTTTTCTTACTCTTTCTTCTTTTTCCCCCCCTCCTCAGTTTCCTTGTTTAGTTTTAACATCTCCGTCCTCAAGCTCTGCCTCCTTTGAGCTTGTGAGCTTCTTGGAGCTGTCCTTTGTGCCACAAATGCAGGCTATTGCCAGGGGTTGTCACTTCAGTTTTCAGTCTCTAAAATCTGGATCATGGCTTGGCATGTTGAGGAAAGCAGGTGTTGTTTCTGTGTTTTCACTTCCTTTCTTGCAGACCTTGATAACTATTACCAGTCATCGATGAACTGGGATAGTGAAACCCAAACAAAACTGATTTTTCTTGATCAGTCAGGTCTCATCCTGTCTCTGTTATAGGGGGATTTTTTCCCTGTATTTCATGTAAAGGCATTCTTGTTTTCCTGTATTCAAGAGGCTGAGCAGTTGTGATGCCATCTATTTCTACTTTGGCAGTTTACCTCTTTACCTCTTACCTCTAGATTCCTGGTTAATGCCACCTTCTTCTTTGGATGTTCACATACAGAGTCTGCTGTGGCTTCCTCAGCTTATCTAGTTTTATGTCTTCTGGAGTGTCAGCTCTTGATGGTACAGCTTGTATTGGAACAATGCTGCTAACTTAGCAACTCTGCAGGTCACAGCAAGACAAACTGATTGGAATAAGAAATAGTACAAGAAAAAAAAAATCTCATTTTCCAAAGAGTCTTGGAAGAGCTTTCAGTGGCAGATATGGTAAATCTTGCTTCACTCTAAAATTCTGACACAACTTCTCTCTGAGAAGGGACACTTCTGCTGTCAGGAATCGCTAAAACATTATTAGAAGTTCCTTTCAAAAGTTTTTCTTGTTTCTCAAAGATAATCCAAAGCTGCAGATGTTTTAAGTGATCAGTTAATAACTTCACTCAAATTTAGACTCTGAATCCATCCATCAGTTACTTTGCATGGTTGTCTTTATTCTGTTGAAGATTTTTAGGCGTGATTGAGTACTTTTTCTGCTACTTCCTTAAGCAAAGATTATGAGAAGGGAATATAGGTGACCTTGCCCCTGATAAATAACAACTGTGTTAATTACCCAAAACAGCCTCACCCCTGAGGAGTCACAGCTGTATCCAATAAAGATAAGTGTGATAAAAGGGAGTGGGTTAGCTCGTGAAGGGAATGATGATGGAGGAGAATCATGAATGGGAGAGGATGAAGTAGAAGGATTCTGGGGAGAGAGAATCACTGCTGAGGTCAGTCTGGGTCTGCACTCAGAGCCTGTTGTTGAATCCTGCAGTCACAGTCTAGCTGGGTAAAAGCCTGCAGTCAAAGTTTGCAAACTGATACCTGCAGTCACAGTTTAGCAGGAGTAGTCAGAGGCTGCAAGGGAAACCTGTAGTAGGAGTTTGCTGCAGCCAGAGTCAGTGAATAGTTGGAATCAGATTGGCTAAACTGTAAAGAGGAATAAACTAAGACCCTTTTCATGCTGTGTGTAACAAAGTCTGTGTCTGGGCTCATTTCTACCCTCTAACAAGAGGGCTGCTGCAACAATTGTGCATCGTAAAAGCATTTTCTGTTACAAGAATTGGGATGTCTGTTTTAGGAGGAGAAACTCCAAACAAATTGTAAAGTTCAGATCAAAACTTCTGTGCCATCCCTTAATGTGTAGTCCAGAATGTCTCCTATACCAGAGTGGTGAGCTGTTGGAAGTGGGAGCTGCATTTGTTTGGCTGGAATCAGCGTGTGTGTGTGCACAAAGTGCATTAAGGAGTCCTGGGAGAAGCATTATTTTTGCTGAGTGCAGAGATCTAGAGTGAAGAAGGTAACTCTGCTTCCCAGAGGCATCCAAGTGGTCAGCAGCAGGCGGCCAGTTAAATAACCAGGACATCCAGGAGCTCTTTGGAGGCTTTCTTGCTTAGCCATGGGTTTGAGCTTCTTCCTTTCATCAGTGGCATCTCAAGTTTTGTGTGACATGCAACTTTGTTTCTTTTTTATTTTGAGGATTATTAATCAGTAAATTTAGAGCTAAAGCGTTCTTAAGTTTGGTTTATAGGTAGAGCATGTGTCAAAACTGCTGTAGATAAACAATCTTGTGAGTTCTGGTAATGAGTGGGTTTACAGACCATTTCTTTTTCTTCATTGTTCAGGGAGGCTTATAAAATGATGAATCATGTAGTAATGAAAAGCTAAAGTGGTGCATAATTAACAAAGGATTGGCCCTGTGGAAGAGTACTCAAAAGGCTCCTTTCAGACTTCAGTGGGTTTGTGGAAGCACTGCTCTACCAGCGTGCTGGTAATGCTTGTGCAGTATGTGAGAAAAGTGGATGGAATGATGAAGAGGCTGGTTTTGAATAAGTGGTACATTGTTACATTATCTTAAAAGAGCCTTGCTTTTCCTTATTAAAAAGGTGATATACTGCTAAAATGTGTAACATCCTGTTCCTGGTTTTTGGTATCACTTTTAGTCAAAGAGTATACAAATATCCAATGGAGATGCTTATTCTACAGAGTGCAAACTTGGTTATGGGGCAACTAATTAAAATCCATTTGACCTCAGTTAACCTTTTACTGTAACTGAGTTTTCTGCATTTCCTGGGAACTGCTGACAAATCTGAGCAAGCCCAGGACAGGTAACAGGGCCAATAGTTTTTCCTCTTGACTTGGTCTGGGTGAAAGAGCTTTAAACAATTAGTGATGACAAGATGATAATGTGCACTCCGGTCTAGATAATCTTGCTTATGTCATGAACATGCAAACCTCAAGGCTCTCTTTCCTTTCCACAGCCTTGTGGAAGTTAGGGACTCTTGGATGAATGGGCAGATGATGCAGACAACTGCAAAAGGAGGCCTTGTGAAATATCTAGGGAAACTTGGATTGTCTGTACTAGGCATGTTGTGTAGTCTGGAATTCAAATGAAGGGTGTTTTTCTTAGTCTGTAGAAAACAGTTCTCTGCCTGTAATGTCTGGTCTCCTGTTAGCTTGCTTTAATGATAATGATGGTTCAAATTTCCAGTGTGAGAAATACTTATGCCTTTGGTGAAAACTATTTTTATTTTGAGGAAACTGAATGTTCCATTTCAATGTTGTATTTCTGGCTCCATTTCATCATGACTTTGCAATGCAAGTAGACAGGAAAAATATTTTTGGCTGTTTTGTGATGTGCCGGAGCAACTGATACTAAGGGAGGTAAGAAGTCAAACTTTTACAAAGGTTATTCTTCCTTCTGCCTTTTAAGTCTTCTTCAGTGACTGAGGGGTTCCAAGGTTAGCTGGCACCAGAATTGCCTTGCATCCCTGTTGGCTGTAATCATGGATTTCACTGGTTGTCCCTGGACTTGAGCATGACCTCAGCCAAGTATGTCAGCAGTTCAGCTGTAATAGGATAACTGGGTCACCCAGAGAAAGGAGACAGGGGTGAAGCAGCTGTTGAGTCCAAATCAGCTGTACTGTTGTAGAACACCTCCTGCTTCTGGGAGGCCAGCATAACCTGTGAAACTTTAGTCTTGCTAGAAAAATACCATCTTCTATGTTCATCAGGGACACTCCTGAAGGTTAAATAAATATCTATAAGGGAGAAAAATTTAAACAAGCAGAGACTGTTCAGGTGTTGAGCAGGCTATTCTGTTTCTTCAGCACTAACACAAGTGATGATAGCATAATTTGGATTGCATGGTTTGGTAATGAATATCATGGGTTTATTGTGACCATTTCAGTACAAGTTTTACATTGGAAATGTGGATAAAGACTCTTTTTTGTGCAGTCTTGAATAAAGAGTAAATTACTGCAGCAACTAGCTAATCCATTTTGAGATAATGTGTTCCACAGCTTAGTGCAATATCATAGAGTTAACACATTTCTCCCTGTTATATGGGATCTAATACATTATTTAATAACAAAATCAATGCTTAATCATGAGGAATAAGTTATTAGAATTAAGTGACAGTTTATTAAAAAAAAAGCCTGCTGTTGTGTTCAGGAGGATCTCAGAAGAGGAGAGTAAGTCCTTGGGATATCAGCAACATGGGAAGCTTCCTGGTATTGTCAGTTTATTGAGGAAGGACGTAACAGGGCAGTTCTGATTCTTAGTCCTTTTAAAAGACTAAACATGTGTCATTCTATTTAGGTCCAGTAGGTAGTAAAGGAGTTGATCTTGAAAACAGGAGTCCTGTTGGAGAATTTGGTCTGGTACCTGTTCTTTACCCCATTAAGTGCAATCTCAGTCTTTTGGGGTTCTGTGGGGTTTTTATCTTACAAGAAAATGTACAACTCTCTTTTCCCCTCCATTCATCACATTTTACCTCCCTGAATGAGGTCTGAATTCCAGCTCTGAATGTATCTTAGAGCATGGACTGTGCAAACCAATGCAGTGATGAATGCTGCAGCATGTAAAGAAAAACTTGTGATCTCCATAGGAATACCTCTTCACAAAGAAACATGGTAGTTTGTAGTGATCCTTGTAAACTGAATGATTTTAATGCCTCCATTTTTCTCTTGGTTTAGGTGTTTGGAAATGCTCCTCCAAGTACAATGACAGAGAAATTTTCTGACCTCCTGCAGTTTACTACTCAAGTGTCACGATTGATGGTGACTGAAATCCGACGGAGAGCATCGAATAAGTCCACAGGTATTGCATGGGGCAGGAGGGTGGCCTTTCCCACATCTGTGCATCGTGATTTTCAGATCAGTCAGAATACTGTGAGCTGCCATTCACTCGCACGGTGCAGGTTCGGAAACAGAATTTTTAGCAAGGCAAATGTGTTGTCTTTTGTTTCTTTGGACTGAGAGAGAGAGGAGGAGGAGGAAGAGGTTAGATGTTTCCTCCCTGGGTTATAGAGAAAGCTGAGTTCCACAAAACTCCAACAGATGAGAGAGAGAGGCGTGAACTGAGTTGCATGACCTACTAGGAGAAGGAGGCCAAGAACGTGCATGTGAACAGCTGCTGTATCTTGCCTCAGGTGCCTGTTGGTGGTGTGTTGTGTCACTTGGATATGTTAACATTCCAAAACTATGCATTTTAAATTAGCTGCTGGCCAGGAAGCTTATAAGATGTGAAAGTACAGCAATTCCCACATTAGAGCCAGCACTACCAACCCTAGAAAAATGTCAGTGGACTTCTCTTCTTCTCTGATTATTAAATGTCGGGGTGAGATTTGGTTCTGTTGACCCCTGAATGTGTCAGAACCTGATCTTGTATTGGCAGTTGCATAACTGAGGACAATGCACCAAGAGGACGGTTTCATTAGCTTTCCTCTTAGACTTCCTTTTCTGAAGAGGAATGCTTCCAAGAAGTATCAAGTCTTCCCCTACCAGATAATTTTAAGATCTGTGTTGTGTTCTCAGTTTGAATTTGGTGGTAAATGAGGACTGGAAAAGGCTGTGAAAATTATTGTGCAGGAAGTCAGGAGTCACAAACTGTGCCAATTACAATATATTTCCATTTTAAGTAGAGTGACTAACAGTGAAACATTCCAGATGGCTAAACAGATATCATAGACAAAACCTGTTCTCTATGGGTAAACAGGCGCAAAATGTCTTTTCTTTGAGTATTGGGGGAAATAAATGTCCAACAGCCGTGCTGGCAGAACGGAGGTGTTCACTTGACCTTTTTTCCCAGGGAACATCTGTTATGCCTGCTAGTCAGTTGGATTCTGCTGGGAATAACCATTTTTGTGTGTTTATTACTTCAGCCATAGCTCCACTTGTTCTCCATGATAATCCAGTTCTTTAAACCTCACAAGTCAGAGGTAGATTTTTGTTGATGGTGGTGCTTTGGATGTGTTATTATCTATCTCCTATCGCACTATCTCCTAGCTTGCTTTTTCTAGTAAAAACTTCAGTAACAACAGCATGCAGGAAATGTGTCTGGTAATATACAAGTGCAACTTCCTGATCATGTGAAGTTCTCCATGTAAGTCAACAAAATAGCTGTGTTAGAGACAAGCTTTCCATACAATCCAAGTCAACTTTCGATAGTTAATGACAGGGAAGAAATTTTGCAAGAACTTGATTTCTGTAAATGTGTTGGCAGTATTTTACAGCGGGGAATGTGGTATGGTTAAATCTTGCCTGACAGTATGTTGTGGTTGTTTGGGTTTTTTTCCTTGCTTTTTCTTTTTTTTTTTTTTCCCTACTCCATCTGATAATGGAACACAGGGCAATTATTTTCATCAGGCCTTTGAATATTTATGCTAATAGCTGTGTAAGTAATGCCTGCCATGGTGGAGGCATATCTCAGTTATTCTTGGCAGACTGTAGTAGTTTTCTCAGAACAGTGTTTTGTGATTCAGTAGTAGCTGTGCCAGCACCCTGTCTTAAGTGGTCTCTGAACATTGCCATTGTAGTTGTGTGTTCAGCTACAGTTTCAACTGCCTTATTTCTCTGGTAGGGATAGTAAGAAAAATCTGAAAAAGCAGTTAAATCTGAGTTAAATTATCTTGCAGGTTTCAGTCTTTGCTGTACAACAGTGATGATTTTCAGGTGACAGCAGTAACTGTGAGGATTAGTGAATAGTTTCCCTTGCCATGGAGTATCTAATCTGTTTAGAAGATGGGAGGGTCATGGGTGAGATAGCTCTATATACTGGAGATTTTTAGCTTCCACGTTTGCCACAAATAAGTCCAATTTTGTGTCTGAATTGATCAAAAAGTTGTGGTAGTACTATGTAAAATATATGTTCAAACATCTCTTTCTAGTGTAGCCTCAGTTCTGAAATGAACCTTTCTTTTGGGAGCAAGTGCATCTGGCTCAGAGCTGAAAAAGACTTCTGATAAAAGGAACAGGGAGGGGTGAAACTTGGTAGAATCAATATGGCTACTTTGGCTGGAGAGGAAGCAACACTTTTGTTTAATGTATTTTTCTAAAGACGTGGATGCAGTTGGTGGTTCTGTGATTTTGCAGGTATTCCAAGAGCATGTCTTTTAACTAAAGCTGCTGAGGAAGGAATTGGAGAGTATTCTGAGTTGGAAGGAAGCCACAAGAGTCATCGAGTCCAACTCTTAAATCAGTGGCCCCTATGTGAACTGAACCCACAACCTTGGTGTTCAGCTTCTCATATTTCATCAGCTGAGGGTGTGCAAACCTANACGTGGATGCAGTTGGTGGTTCTGTGATTTTGCAGGTATTCCAAGAGCATGTCTTTTAACTAAAGCTGCTGAGGAAGGAATTGGAGAGTATTCTGAGTTGGAAGGAAGCCACAAGAGTCATCGAGTCCAACTCTTAAATCAGTGGCCCCTATGTGAACTGAACCCACAACCTTGGTGTTCAGCTTCTCATATTTCATCAGCTGAGGGTGTGCAAACCGTGATTTGGTACCTGGTAGTGGTTATTCCAATTTTACTAAAATGGGTTTCTAACTCTGCATCTTGAGCACACCAAATGACATCCAGTCAGGGCCCATGATTTAATGTATTAACATTTATCCCAGGGAGATTCAGAATGATTCCCTAAGAGATGGGCAGTCCTGCTACCTTCAGAGTCCTACTGTAGGCAGAATATGAATAAGTGGTTGCTAGGACAGGTAAAACTGAGGAAGGGTAGAGAACTGAACAATGAGAAAGCAAAGTAGTACATCACAGGTCTAGAACTTTTTAGCCTCTTTTCAAAGACAGTTTCAAAAGTTTATTTGGTTTTTTTATGATTTTATTTGGCTAGTTAGTATGCATCACTGTTTTGTGCGCCTTTTAAGTTCATTTAAGTTGTGTCTCTTAATTTCAGTCAGTTTTTAATTTCATATTTATAACATTTTCTGTTTGTATTTGTTTCAGTACTTACTAATGCTAAATTTATTCGTACTGTACTACTGGGCTGTTCAGCTAATCCTTCCTACCTCCAGCACTTTAAGTTGTTGTTTATACCCTCTGAATGTTGTAGTGATTTTGTCTTTTTAAAGGGTTATTTTTGGGGGGAGGGAGGAGGGGTGGGTTGGTTTGGTTTTTTTCCACCCTTCTTTTGAGTGTTTTTGGTTTTTTTTTCCTTTGGTTTTTAAAAGTTTTTTTTAGTTTGTGGGTTTTTTGTGGGGGAAGGGGTTCTACCTCCAGTTTCTTTTTTTTTCCTCTTAATTTCACGGATCTACTCAAACTGTTTCACCACTGAAAATGCTTTTAACCTCTTCAGGCATTTTTCTAGCAGATCTGCTGAAAGTCTATCATTATCTCATCTTCAAACCATTTTGGGAGATGAAGCTGATAAACATTCATCATCATTGCAGAAAACCACATCAGTGGTTTGTATTTAGCCTCTGACAATGCCTACCTTTATTCTTCTTAAAGTTCCATCAATCTGCAAACTCTGTTTTTATTGTTCTTTTTTTTTTTTTTTACAGTTTATCTCTGTCAGATCAGCAGAACTAATTTTATGTTTATCCTCGATCCACAGAAGTTAGTACAATTTGTTTAAATGCATTTTGCATTTGGGTGAATTACAGATGATAGCTGAGGGAATCATCTTCTGCTACTAAGGTCCTTTCAGGCTGCTCCCCTGAAGTCTGAAGTTTTCCTGATAGGGAGGATCTTTGTCAATAAAATAAGTGCACTTAGGGGCTGCTTTCAGACTTTTTTGGTATGTTAACTTTTCTTCTGCTGAGAAGAGACTGTTGGAAATTATTTCACATGCTGGGATTGCACATCTTGTTTTTTTTCGTTACATATGTATTTTTTCCTGTTCTGTGGGGGATTTTGCTTTACAAGGTGATTCTGGTTTGTGTTTATTGAAATTGCTCTGAAAGGGGAAAAGAAGTGTCCTGTCAGCTGCTATTCATCAGGAGACAGTTCTGATCAACAGCTCCTACATCTTACTACTTTTGGTTAACTTTCTGTTTACTTTTGGTGCTTTCTACTAGATCTTATGCAAGGCAAGTGTAGTGCAATATAGAGCCTTTCTAAGAGATCCTAGAAAGCCTATTCTTTTATCATCTGTGTCAGTGAGGCTAAAAGCTGGCACAGTTGAGTTGTTTTATCTTTGGATGAGCAGCCCTCCATTTCTGCACACTGCAAAGGCATCAGCCACTTCACATCCGCCATGTGTGATGACAGCCCAACTCTGCTCCTGGTGATGGAAGGCAGACTTTGTGCCATCACGTTTTTATTTGGGCTGATACTTCTCTCTTACTATCTAGGTAGTTGGAATTATTTGTACTCTGTAACTTTAGGTGCCTGACTGTGTCATCAGGCATTTCCCAAAAGTAGCAGAGACTTCTAGAAGGCTCCATTAGAGGGATCCCTGACTTCAGCCTCACCTTCACCACCCCGTGACACACCCATCCATACCTTTTACTGCACCTCCCCTCCCACCCTTGGCACATGCACAGGTATTTTTTTCATTAATATTCCCCTCCAGAATAAGCTATACAGGAGTCTGATGATGCTGTTACATGCTGTTTATCATTCTAGACCATCTAACTAAAAGCTTGTACTGAATTTGCCCTTAGTGCTATTGCTATAGACAAGAACATTGCTTGCAGTGCTTGTAGCACTGATTTTTTGCTACCCACCTGAATGAGTCTAATTCCCTTGCTTGCTAACTGTTAGTTTTCTGAAGTCCAGGATGCAATGGACGTGTTACATGTGAAACAAATTTTGTTGTTTGATTCTACCAAGCCTCTATCTCATACGTACTGAATCCACGCTGGAAAATCTGACTCCGTGTATTAACCACGTAACCACATAATCATGGTCATACTCATGTGTACATGTTTGCACAGTTGTCACAATAGGTTTATTTACATATTATTTTATAGGTTTTTCTCTTTGCCTTTTTGCTGTTTTTACTGGTTAGCATATCCTGCTCCTGAATTGGCTTTCTTCTGCAGCAGAAGGTGAAGGGCTAAGGACATCTGAGTGAGGCACCTAGAGGATGTTATATTAAATGATGACTTGGGCACTTGAAAAACAGGGGAAAGGTACAAGGAATAAATTAAGGCTAATGCTGATGATAGAAGTTAATCTTAAATGATAGCGCTATCAAATTTGCTCAGAGCAGATGACAAGAGAACGTCTTCCAGCACTTAAAATGCTGTCTGTGTTTTTAGGTAGTGCTTAATTAAGAGTGACAGTTTTGAAACTGCTATTTATAGTGTGCCATTGCTATGCCAGGATGCCAGCAGCATGACAACTTTTTCAGAAGCATGGTCTTAACCCCTGAGTTAACTTTCAAAGATGACTGAATGAGCCCTTGTTCCACAGGTGACTTTGGAAACTGTGCCCGAAGGAGGCTGTGCACACCCAGTTTGGTACCAGTCTTGCAGGCAGAGACTGATTGCCCAGCTCTGTCTGTGGTGGGATAGAAAGAGAACAGGCCTACAAAATCACACCTCATGCTGGGCTGGTGGGGCACTGTCTTTGTAGCAGCAGCAGCACATGCTTTAGACATGCTTAGCTCGCAGAACTGAGGAAAAATAGCTTTTGTCAGGCATTCTGGCATTTTGCTTATGCCTTTAGTGTAGGAAATGCAACTGTATCATGGCTGTTGTGCTTTCTAAGTTGGCCTGTTCATATTCCCAACCACCTGGACCAGTGCTTTGCACTGATAGTTTCAGGTCAGCATGCTGGGAAATTCCTACTTGTCCTTGTTTGTGTGAGTTTTATAAATTGCCTTACCTTTCACCTTGGGATCTCAAGCTTTATCTCAGTCTCATGGAGGGAAGTTGTAGGGGGCTCTCCTTACTTTAGCACCAGAATTGGAAAAGCCAATGGTTTGTACAAAAGTTTGTTATGGGAAAAAGTCTGCCAGACAAAAACATGAGAGAGGAGCCATTGCACAAATGAACCAAATCTGCAGAGCTTACAGTGTGATGCTTCAGAAAGTGATCTTCTCAGTGTAGTTGATACTACAAGTTTGATAAGTACTTTGCCATATGAAATGTGCTGCCTTTTGAATAAGCTCCTTCCCAGGTATGTGCTGGGGAGTCTTAACAGCAGATAAACCAAACAAGCCAATATTAAAATTGGATTTTTCTTCAGTTGCAGATTTATTCCTCCATTAGTAATTCCTTTGTAATTTCTTTTTTATGTGATATTATTCACCTTCCTGTTCTGTCCTAGTTGACACTAAAAGCACAGGAGATGATTGATACACAGTTATTAATGAAAAATGTTTTTAGATGTCTTTTAAAGGTAATGGGCAGACATCACAACTGGCATTATAGACTTCTTACATAAGTGTGTATTCAGGCAGCAGTGAAATAGGGTTGCATTTGCTCTTGATTTATTTATTGAGGCTGATAACTTGTTTGCTAGGCTGAGTGTTTGTCTTTGGCTCTGACTGATATGGAATAGCATCCAGAAGTGGTTCTCAATCATAAGAATTATCCATAAGCTGTTACTGTTTTCATTCTCAAAAAATGTAAGATGGGGATGTGGTAGTTGCTAATCATAGTCTTAATGTTCCTTTTTTCCCTGGTTTTTTATTCCTTTTGTCTTTCAGCACCTCTCCTTCCCTCCAATCCCCACTATCCTCCATACTGTTGTTTCAGTGCAGTGCTTTTTTTCAGAAATTTCAGCTATTTCCGTGGAGGCCAATAGCTGGTGGTGACTTTGTGTCTTTGGAAAAAGTGTATTGTATTTGATAAACCAAAACTACCCAAACAAAAGTTACTGCAGGTTACTGAAATCTGTCTGGTGGTCAAAGGATGATGCTTAACCAAAGAATGTACTTTTTACAGCCTTGCCAGTGTCAAAGTCAAGTGTGTGTGTGTAAGACTGGAATGTGTGTCTGGAAAGCATAGGCCCAAGCCTAGGCCTTTTTTCAAGTAGTGCTGTAAAGGTGAATTTGTGCTTGGGGCTGCTGGGAAGATGTGTTCCCTTCTGCAGACTGAATTCTTACTGCTGTTTCTTCTTTTTACTGCCTCCTACAGAGGCTGCAAGTCGTGCCATAGTCCAGTTTCTGGAGGTCAATCAAAGTGAAGAAGCAAGTAGAGGTTGGATGCTGCTCACCACAATCAATTTACTAGCTTCATCAGGACAGGTTAGTCTGAAACAGCAAAGCTAAAAGTAAATTATGGGGTGTAAGAGAGAGGAGCAATAATAAAATGAACTGCATGAACACTCACTAAAAATGTAGCTGTATTCTGGTTTTCTGTTTTAAGATCCTCTTCTCTTGTACTGCCACAGAACTTCTGCTTTAGCTCCTTGTGGTTTTAGTTGCCTGAAAAAAAAGTCGTTTTGAGACTTTAATTTATCATGTTCTTTTGAATAATGCATGCAACTTTTATTGCTGCCCAAAGGCTTCTCTTGCATACTGCTGCTTAGCGCCCCACGAGATACATGGCACATACAGCACCTAAATAGTTCAGACCTTGAACTTTGCACACCTCACTGGAGGAGGGCCACAGCAGTTGTAAAAAGCAAGGCCAGCAGCAGTGATGTGTGGGTGGTAATGAATCATTCCTGCCTCTGCTTCTGGTGCTGCCCTCCATCAGGGAGCTGTCTCTGGCAGTACACTGGGCAGCTGTGCGGTTTGTTATTTCTGCTCTAATCTGCCTTTGTAATTCAGCACGTCATTTTATCTCTGTTTAAGTATGTCATAAGCCTCCAATTTGCCTTTTCTTCCCACTGATGCTTTCATATTTTCTACTGCCTTGCTTCTTACGGCTCCTTACACCTTCTTGCCAAGTGAGAGCATAAATTGAATAGTCCTCCTCCCACTCCCATTTCTCCTGCTACAAAGAATTGGTAGCTGATGAGGGCTTGGCTGAAGGTCTTGTAATTAACTTGTTAACTTCTGTTGGCAGAGACTGACAGGTTTTGTTTCTGTCCTGTGCAGTGACTGCTCTGAACTGTGGCTCTGCAGTGCTGTTGTCATGTAAATAAATCATCTTATTTTTAAAATTCCTATTTGAATAGGCACTCAAGAGTAGATGGTGGCTGTGTCAACACCTCACCAAAGGTGTGAGAAAGAAACAACAGCATTTCAATCAACTGTGTTATTATTGATGTTTTGAATATATAATATGCTGAACTGGTATTTTTTACTGTGTTTTCTTCTTCCTCAGAAAACTGTGGACTGCATGACTACAATGTCAGTGCCTTCCACACTTGTTAAATGTCTATATCTGTTTTTTGACCTTCCACACGTGCCTGAGGTAGTTGGAGGAGCACAGAATGAACTACCTCTCGCAGAGCGCCGAGCGCTTCTACAGAAAGTCTTTGTACAGGTAAGAAAGGTAAAATAGGTCAGGGAATTGGCAAGAGGAAAGTAAATACTTCATGTGAGCAAAGTCTAGAAACTTTGCTTGAACCAGGTTTTACTCTTCCTTGATTCTTAAAAAAGTGATGGCTAAGAGAGAGGTGGATTTTCCTGCAAGTACAGCTGAGGTTAAATTTCCACTCCTCCTCTAGTTTTTGTCTTTGAGAAATACCTCCTGCACAGAAATGCATGCAGCTCTTCTGCACAGATACTTAAAAGGATCAACATGTGGGCTACTATTCTGTTTTCATCTAACTGATCCTAGTACTAGTTATCTTTGGCTGTTACTGATTGAAATAGATGTAGTAGAAACTACTAGTATTGATAATAAAATGGTGCTCTCAAAAGAACTGACTGGAATGGGTGAGGTTTCAGACCTCCCCCTCCAGTTGCAGACAGCCTCCCTCCAGTTTTCTGAGAGGGAGCCTGAGTTTTTCCTGCACAAGATGCAAAAGATCAGACATCCTCAAAACATGCAGGAAAGGGAGTGTGACTCAGTAGCTTCACTTGCATAGCTGCATTTTGTTTTGGTAATTAGGAAATTCAGATCCAGGTGCCAGTTATTCAGGTAGGTCTGCAGTTTTGCTGTAGCCTTTCCTGACAAACTTAATTTGACCAAGATGTTATGGTTGCTGCTCTGCCAACAACCCATCAATAGACGCCTTCCTGCATTAGGAAGGGATACAGCAGTTTGCCCCACAGAGCTTCTCCCCATGTGCAAAATTTAGACCTGCAGATTAGGCAACGTGCAGATTCTCCAAGAATGGAATATCCTGGTATCCATGCAAACATGCTGTGTCAGCCAAAGAGATTTAAACTCTGCTTCCAGTCTTCTGCTAAGCATTTTAAACTGAACTGGGACTTGAAATAACTGTGTGTCAAATAACCTTGTCTTGTGTTCAAAGTACAGAAACACACAAAGGAAAACAGCACATTACCTTTTTTAATGTGTTTCCTTAATGGAAGAACGTTTCACCTTTTACTAAGTCCAGGCAAAATTAGCAATGATAAAGGTATTAATGCTGAATGACTTCCTGTTTCAGATCCTAGTAAAGTTGTGCAGTTTTGTGTCCCCGGCGGAAGAACTGGCTCAGAAGGATGATCTCCAGCTTCTGTTCAGTGCAATAACCTCATGGTGCCCTCCCTATAACCTGCCTTGGAGGAAGAGTGCAGGAGAAGTACTAATGACCATATCTCGTCATGGCCTTAGTGTCAATGTAGTGAAATACATCCATGGTATGTGTCTTTCCTCAGTAGTATTTACTGGGATTTTTTGCTGCTGCTCTTTCATAGTTTTATTTGGGAAATAGGCATGAAAATAATAGGGAAGCTTCCAGGTTTTTAGTTTGGACATGTGCTTGTTTACATACAGGTAGCATTTCTAAGCCCTTGTGTACTCAGAGAGGTGATTTTAGCTGAGTCTGTCTCATTCACATTCCAGTTTAACCTGGAAGGGTAGTTTCCTCTCATGTTTTGCTGTAGAGTTCATGATAAGCAAAAGGAAAGGCTTTCAGTAGCTGCTTGTGTTGAAAAATATTTGCTGTGAAGATGCATTAATTCTTAACAGGCAGCTGTCTTTCTCCCCTGTGGTCCAGCCCAGCTTTCCCAACCCAAGGATCTTGTTCTTAGGGCCTGGCCCATGGAAGCTCTTTGCTTGGCTGAGAACCACACCTGTGCTGGATGGGTTTGGAGCCCCTCTGTTTTCCCTGTTCTCTCACTGACTGGATTGCTGACACTTCAGTCAGCCTGCATTTGTTCAGCCAGGCCCTTGTCTTCCCCACCTTAGAGATTACAGATTGAAGATTTTGTGCATCCTGAAGGCCAAGTTAAAGTTATCTCATGGGCTTAATCCAGCCTGTAAGTCACCAAATGAATGAAGTGTCCAGACTTGTTTCAGTTTGTCTCCTGTCCATTTTTTGAGACAAGTAGATCCTGGCTGTTGCTGGCATGGAAACTGTGGTGTACAGGGACAATTTTGTAGCTGGTTACAGATTTTGGTAGCTAATAAAAGTAGTACTTTACTCATCATCCATCTTTGCAAGGAGCTGGTAAAGAGGCAGGTGCCAAGCTGGTTCACAACAACTTGCAGATGAAAAGCAGTGTTGGAAAGGATATTAGCTGCCTGGAAGCAGCTTTGCATACAAATTATTCTTTTTTGCTTTAATTGAAAACTGTATGGGTGTTTCAGTATGTAGGACTTGAAGAAAGAAATCTGATAAAAGATGTTCTAATATTATATTTAAGGCTTTTAGACTGTAGGGCTACATTGGAAGCATTTGTAGTTTTTAAATTGGACTGACTATTGAAGTGAACTAACATCCTTATATCTTTTAGCAGTGTACACCAATTGGAAAAAAAGAAACCCACAATTTTGAGTTGTTCACACCCTGAGAAGCAAGTAGTTACAAGGCTCTGCAGAACCACTTTAATGGTTTATTAAATACATCACCTTGCTCCCACATACTTCACAGAAAATTTCAGTCTGTGTTTTTTTCTTGTGCTAGCAGTGTATTTCCAATTCCAGTCAGAAAGATGTGAATGTACAGTATCACTCAAAAGCACAGCATAGCCAGCAGTTGAGTGTTTTTACTTAGGACTTACAAGGTGATAGGCTTCTAGTGGGCTTTGGTGAGTGTAGAAGGTGTGTGTGTATGTGGGAAGGTGTTATTAATTGCAACAAAGAAAATAACTGGAGTTTTGACTGTCATTTGGCATATTACAGCTGTTACCATTACTGTTTTTCCCTATGGGCTTGATCCATAGAGGAGTGAAACTGGCATGTGAAAAGATATTCTAGGTTCTTTAAAAAGTGAAAAGGAATCTTAAAAAGAAAACCAGTCAGCATTGCCTTTTGCTTTTTGATTAAAAAAAGTGAACCTGACTTGAGATAACAACATCTGTCACAAGGCTCATCTTATATTCAGGAAAAATTTAAGGTATTTCATCATATGCAGAGGAGCATCCTTTCACCCTCTCATGCTCTGATTTAATCTCTGGGAAATTTTGTTATCAGTCTAGCTAGAAAGATTTGTGCTTGTGTTGTGCATGCTGCAAAGTTAAAATAGCAAATAGTTAAAGGGAGCATCTTTAAAACAGAGTGCAACTTAAAATCTCACTATGGATTTGTGAAAACTTTGTTACTGACCTAATGAACTGATGGAATGTGAGAATTATGCAGGACAAGACAAGTTATCTCTCTTTGATGCCAGCCAATGAAATGCTAACCCCAGAGTAGGAATAAAATGACATGGTGTAAAGGTTTATATGTAGAGTTTTAATAACACTTCAAGTCGGTGCATTGTATAACATTGTGTTTTAAAAGAAAAACATATGGTTTAGAATTACTTACAGTTGCCATATTTGTCTTTTTATTTTGTTATCTGGTCAGAATTTTTAGGTAAAAATTAGTATTTATCTACAGTTTCCTCCTTAGAAGAATTGTAGAAGGGAGGAAGGGATTGGCAAAAAGAGGTTAGGGTTCTGATCCAAAGCCACTTGAGAATCCTTCTCATCCTCAAGTGGTATTAAGTGTTCTATGACAAGAGATACTTGAATAAGTTACCTTATCACTGTGTTTTGTGTGTTAGTTATGCTTCTTGCTGTCATTAATGTCAGTAAAATCCTAAATTTCTCCACTGCAATTCTTTTCAGAAAAGGAATGTTTGTCCACGTGTGTCCAGAACATGCAGCAGTCTGATGACCTTTCTCCCCTAGAAATAGTTGAGATGTTTGCTGGACTTTCTTGTTTTCTCAAGGACTCCAGTGATGTATCCCAAACGTTGTTGGATGATTTCAGGATATGGCAAGGATACAACTTCCTCTGTGACCTCCTCCTCAGGTAGGCAAAAGTGCTTGAAGAAAGGCAGATGGATCACTGAGCTTTCTCAAAGATGTTTTCTTAATAAAGAGTACATGAATAGGTTTAAACAAATAAGTGATTATAGATCATTATAGAATGAAGATACTAGGACCAAAACATTGAATTCTATGCTTCTCTCCATTTATGAAACTACATTCTTTAACTTTTTTGTTCTTTAGTACTGGTTTATTGCTAAATGTTTCTTGCTTTGTAAAGAAAGCAGTTGCTTAAAAACAACCGGTCGTAAATATTTAGAGAGAATCCAGAACATAAAATTTTGGCTGCAACTAGTGATTTTTGAGTTTGGTTGAAGTTTTTGTTTTGTCTAAGGACATGATTTAGTGATGGGCTTGGCAGTGTTGGGTTAACAGCTGGGCTCAATGATCTTGAAGGTCTTTTCCAACCTAAATAATTCTGTAATTGTATTATTGCCTTATCATGCCTTCATAATGAAAAGTCACGTATGTAAATGTGGTGCATGCTATGAGGGAATAATTTTATTTTTTTAATTAAAAGTACTTCTAAGCTGCTAATGGATTAAAAAATATGGTAATGAAAATGCTTGCCCAAAAAAAACCTTGGGTGTTTGATCTATCCGTGATCTCTTTTTTTTTTTTTTTTCCATGAAAGAAACTTCTTTAATTTTCTGACTGAGAAAGGAAAGTGTTGCTCTATTTGTGTAAAATCTATGGGGAGTCTATGTGGCTTTGTTTGGATATGAAGTTCTGAGGAAGAATGTTTAGCTGTTGCTATTGTAAAATATATATATTTTATAAATCCAAGGGATATCCTGGATAACTGTAAGTGTACACCTAATGAAGTATATTTGAGTCAAAGATGCTTAAGACATTATTGCTGAGAAATGTTAATATTGTTATCTCCTTATTTTTGGTGTTAGTATGCTGAGTTTTGGCATCCAAATATTTTAATTAAATTTTCCACTACGTTGTATACTTCTGAGGGGGATTTTTTGTTTGTTTTAAATGGATACCAGACATAGACATGGTGTTTGAAATTTTTCATCACAGTTAAAGTTACTTATAAGTTACCTTTGGTGCCACAAAAGCTACAGCTTAATTCCTGTTAAGGAATTGTTATTTTTCTTGTTCTCTAAGTGGAGTTTTGGAGTACATTATATTTACTAATGCATTAATTTAAAGCAGTGTAAGTCAAATGGAGTTATTTTCCAGAAACTTTGAGCCAACGTTTAGGGGAAATATGAGGTGAAGATGCTGTCATGTTAAATGTTGAGGTACAAAAGTGATTCTCTGTAGTTCAAGCGTTTTAAACAAGTTCTCTCTCTGAGCTTGCTCATCCTTAAATCAAAGNCGATTCTCTGTAGTTCAAGCATTTCAAAGCTTGCTCATCCTTAAATCAAAGAATGGGGTATCTCTGCCAAATGCATAGGAAGACTGGAGATTTGCATGTCTCATTGAAAAAGGGGGCACCTGGGATCATCAGGTGACACCTATAAAGGTTAATAGCATAGGAATGTGTTATCATCTCTTCCTGAGGTGGTTTTCTAGAAGAAAATAGTTCCTTTCAAAAAACAGGGATCTTGAATAAGCCCATGTATTGGTCAGTGATGGACCACAGTAATGTGTTCTCCCTGCTTTGGCTCAAACCTAACCACAGAGGCTTGGTCAACTCTGGGGCACTTCTGTGAAGATAACTGTCAAGTAAGGGTATGAAATCTGGACATTGGGTCTCAAGCTGCAAAGAGGAAAGGCTTTGGAACTGGAAAAGCAGAAGCATGTGTGAAAAAGGTAGATCAGTAAGAAATTGCAGAAGATGTGTGAGGACAAGAGGAGCACTTTGGTAATTTCACCTGGATGATGTGAAAGGGCAGGGCATGTGGAGGATTAGTGGAATGACCACAGGTGAGCTCAGGGCTTCTGTAGTGACTGTTTGAAGGAGGTTCCTTCCTCAGCCACATCTGACTGAGAAAAAGATGGAGGATGCAGAATGAGCTGCTTGTAAAGGGCTCCCACAGTCACTTGTCAGCAAGAAGCAAAGCAGAGCTTTGCACTGCCTGAGTGAACAGATGAATGTGATCCCCAGTTTAGTCCTGAGATCTACAGTTAGTACACAAGTAAACATGGTTTTATTTGTGGTGAAGGAGCAGGAAAATGAGGGTAGTTTTATGATTCAGAGTTGGTTTTTAGGATTTGGTCTGATGGTGTGTCCTGTCAGTAAACAGTGGCTGGAATGGCATGTTAACATTTCCATTCTTTTGGGTTCAAAGGTGATAAGAGTTTGTAGTTCTAGTGAGGGTGCTTCATCCCATGCTTGTAAGTGCTAGGCCTTTACCAAAATACCATTTCATTAGCACAGAATATTCAGTCTCAAAATGGCAGATGTAATCTAGCAAGTTAATTACAGATCTATTTAATTGCAGACTATCCATGTACTTTCCTATACAGTTATCTTCATGTCTGTGAGAGGATTTTTAATGTAATTTTCATGTCTCTTGGTTTTTAGTAGAACTTGTTGAGTTCAAGGAGAGATTTATGAGGGAAATTCCTATGGCAAATAACTGTTTGCTCTTATAAGTCCAATGTTTGACCGAATGGTATGACATATGAATATGGAAAATACTGCAGGAATAAGGCAGTAAAACTGGTCTCTAAACTGATAGAATAAAACAGATCTTACTAAAGTGATTTAAGTTCAAATAAACTAGTGCTGCTAACTTGATCCTGTCGTATTTTCTTTAGATTAGAACAGGCAAAAGAAGCTGAATCTAAGGATGCTTTGAAGGACTTAGTTAATTTGATAACTTCCTTAACAACATACGGTGTCAATGAATTAAAGCCAGCAGGTGTTACCACTGGAGTACCTTTCCTGCTACCTGGATTTGCAGTCCCACAGCCTGCAGGCAAAGGTGAGTCTGCTTTCTTTCTCTGTTTACTTTTTTGTTGCTGTAAATGCAAATGACAAAATGCAGAGCAGCTGTGTATTGCACAAACCTTTTGCAACCAAGTCTAGGTTCTTTATCTAAGATTGTGTATCAAATACTCAGTTATTTTGGTCTCAAAGATTTTATTTTGGGGTTGGTATCCGAAGAAGAAAGCTTAGGGCTTTTGTCTTTGAGGACAGGTCCAGCCTCTTAACTGCAAAGCTGACAGTTTTCCACGTGGAGATTTGAAGAGATTATCTTTTTGGAGAGATGCACTGATTTGATTTATGGTATTTTAAGCTGCTCTTACTGAACTGATATGAAAGGCTGATGTGCTAATCCTTCCCCCACCCCAGTTTGCTTTCTGCTAGCTTTTGTCAGCTCAGGCAAATGTAACTTGTGAGCTGAAATCTGTTATTTCATCACCAGTGTGATCAGAGTGATAAAATCTGTGGTGTGCTTGAAACCACAGTCAATTATGATTTGAAGATAAGGTTGAGGAAGTTTTGGGGAACAAAAGGTTGTATAAAAATAAACTTATGTTTCATATCCTGTGCATAAATTTAAAATTCAAGTTAGTCTTGTATGTAACTAAGGAGTTTGGAATTTAATGGTGACTGTGGAGCTAGTTTGTTGAACTTCTTACGAGATGTACCACTGCACAAGACAAGTTTGTTATAGGATTGCATTTATAGATTTATGGACTAATGAATACACATCCTAGGTTCCTTGGACAGCGACTTCCTTTCTCTGATATGGAGAGAGTTCATTGTTCTTAGGAATTGTTTTTCCTTTGCACTAAATAGAGAAAGAAGGTGAACACTCAGAGTTTAATTTCTCCATGTTTTGAGTATAATATTAAGTTTTTTTAGGCTAATCAGCTTTTCTGATAAAATATTATGAGAGAACCATGGTGTGTTGCAATCTGCAAAAGAGTTTTTTAACTTCGTGGTAATTGTCAGGACATCTCTGTTCCTTTTATTTGCTTTTTATAATGTTGGCAAATTGTGTCTTTTTGAAGACTGTTTTCACAATTCACTCATTTTCTCAATTACTTCTATTTAAATCCTTTTAGTTCTTGAACTCTGAAGAGCTGGTTAGAATTTGGTTTCTTCAGGGGTCCTCCTAATAATCAAAAATAATTTATTCATCTGCTTGATTGCCTAGAACCTCTACTGATACTAAGTTAGAATAGAAATAGTTGTATCTGAAGCCACTATGTTCCTGTCACATTTAATAAGCTCTAAATCCCCTCATTTGAACATTTTCCATAGTAAAGAAAGCATGTAAAGAAGTCCTTTTAGGAACAACTGAGTGTGACTTACAGTGTAACTAATACTCTTCCAGATGTGAAATTGCTCCAATGTTCATTTAAAGGGAGTTTTCTCTTGCCTTCTGGAGAAATACTGACATGGAAGGTGGGGAGGCTAGGCATGAAGATAATTGAATTTACTGTTCAGTTGGACAACTTAGTTTACAAAAATGAAGAGAGTAGTGTGCTGTAGATAATATGTAGTAAATAAGAATTTTTTTTTTATGAAAGGGTTTTCAAAAGAGGTTAACAGTTGGCGTATACCTTTATTTGAAAAAAATAAGATTTTATTGTCAAAACATGCTAAATGCTTTGTTTAGAATGACTTTAAAGTTCTCACTTTTGATTGTTTATTTTGTTAGTTATTTCTTGTTGTTAGTTGTTTTCTGTATCATGGCATCTGTCCACTGTGTCTTGTACTATTCCTACAGAGGTTTAAAAAGTTGAATTTAAGGGATCTTTTGAGTAGAATAAGAATATCTGCCCATAGGAAATTTTGGGGAGCACTCATATATGATGTATTCTTTAGCTGAGTGAATGAGATGTTAATGAACTTGAAAGGTACTTACTAGAAGAAATGTGACTGAGCTTTCAAGATGTGAGATGTTTGTATGCTAATATTAGAGCTACTTTATGCTTTACGACTCTTTCTCTGTGTTTTAATTCCTTAATTTTTAATAGTACTGGACTCTGCCAAAGCTTTTTGATTCCCAGCTGCAAGGGTCGCATTCTGCACTACAGAATACAGAACATATCATTGTTGCTGTAATGAGTGCTCCTATGGCCTGTGTACATGATGGGCAGGCTTTGTTTTGTCTCTAGGAATGTATCCTGCATACATCTTAACACTAAATCAATGTACTTACCTATTTTAAAGAAATTATTTTTGATCAGCATCTTGAGCTGCTTACATAAACTCTTACTATCAGAGATGAAGACGCCATCTTAAAGAATAGTAGGTGTGGAATTTGCAGTGTAAGTGGTTGTGCAGAGGCTTTTTTGAAGTTAGTTTTAATGGGTTTTTTTTTGTTAAAAGTGACCTCGTACACTGGTATTTTATTCCCACGTATTAAAATGCATGGATCGTTATTAAGAAGTGTATTCATTGTTTATGATGATTAAGAACTTTCTCTTTCCTTTTTCCTCCCATCCCACTTTGTTTCCTGATTTAGGTCATAGTGTGAGGAATATTCAAGCATTTTCTGTCCTCCAGAATGCATTTTTGAGAGCAAAAACCAACTATCTAGCACAAATCATCCTTGATGCCATCACGAATATTTATATGGCGGACAATGCCAACTACTTCATTTTGGAATCGCAGCACACATTGTCTCAGTTTGCAGAGAAAATTCCTAAACTTCCAGAAGTGCAGACCAAATACTTTGAGATGCTGGAATTGGTTGTCTTCAGCTTGAATTACATACCCTGTAAAGAACTGATCAGTGTGAGCATCCTTTTAAAATCCAGCACTTCTTTTCAGTGTAGCATCATTGCCATGAAGACACTCCTGAAGTTCACCCGTCATGACTACATCTTTAAGGATGTCTTCAGGGAAGTGGGGCTTCTGGAGGTGATGGTAAATCTTCTTCATAAATATGCAGCCCTTTTGAAAGATCCCACTCAGGCACTGAACGATCAAGGTAGCGTGTCCTTTTCCATTTTGCTAATACTTGTCTTTTTTTGGCTGGAAAGAGTGGAGTGTAACATTTATGAGAAACGAGAGAGTCTGAACATGTACCTCAAGGGCTGAAGACTGCTGGGTCTTCTTAAAAGCTCATTGGAATTGCTGCTCTCAGTTTCTTGAGAGTAGCTCAAGGCTAACTTTAATGAATGATGCTGTATGAATGCAAAGTAGTAGGAGCCCATATTTTCCTTTTTAAGTGTTTTTTTTTGATGTACTGGTTCAATATTTGTTACTTAACATGAAAAAAAGTAAAGGAGCAATACATAGCATCAATGTTCTTCCTAACAAAAGGTACTTTGTACCTTCATGTTTAACCCCAGCTTTGAAAAAATACTATAGAGTACGTATCTGAGCTCTTAATAGGAGACTTTTTTATAAGCTGGGTCTACATTTTTCTAAGCATTAAAAAAAATGAATTCAGATCAACTATCTCCAGACTGGAGCATCCCACATAAGCTGCACAGCTGCTAGGCCTGCAGAGCAGGCTCTGCCACGTGCTGTAGGAGCATACATGCACACACAGACAAATTTTTTTACATTCTTCATTCAAACTGCAGTTGAGCTTCTGTGCATGAGTGACACTTCATTTTTAACCATAACTGCTGGATGTAACCTGGGTTTAATTGTATGAAGCTTCATTAGTGAGTGGTAGCTGTAGGTTAGTTAGAAAGCTTTGTTGCCAGCAACTCCATTGAAAAACAGTCAGTTCTCCTGTTCCTGTAAATAAACAGATGAAGTTGTCCTCTAATTAGGGTGTTACCTGGGTGCACCTGGCTTGTGTTGGGGTTTACTTTTTGTTGGAGTAATTTAAAATAACAAAACTCCACTGTTTTTCCTGGAGTGTTACTCTCTGTGTACTATGCCACTTGCAGTGTTGGTCTGTTACACCTGTTGAGCAATCAGCACATTTGCTGGCTTTTGTGTGGAATTTCTCTCTTCAGGTACTGAAAATGAACAAAAACAGATGCAGTTCATCTTCAACTGGTGTAGTTTTGTGGCTTGAAGAAACGATAGCTGCAATGTCAGGCACTCACAGTGAAGCTCACAGTGCTCTAAAACTTCTGTTTAAATTCTTGTCTTTATAAAATTAACTTTTCATATGATTCATGGTTAAACTTCCCCAGGAATGCATGTGTAGACTAAATCTCAACTTGCTTTGGAAAATGGTGGGGCTGCATGCTCTCTGGGGAAGCAAAGAAAATAAAAGTTTTTGTTGATGGAAACTATCAAGAAGCATATTTGAAAAGAGTGATATTTTCTACGACTTCAGCTTCTGAAATTTTTTTGTAGTGGATTCAAGAAACAGTTCATTTGAGGACCAAAAGCAGCTAGCTTTATTGGTTATGGAGACCCTGACAGTACTACTACAAGGATCAAACACAAATGCAGGTGAGTAAAGAGATTGTTGTCAAGATATGAATAAAAAAGCAACTCAGAAAATCATGTCTTGACTTTCTATCTTCAGGCCAATATTCAAATACACTGAAATACACTTTCTCTCTGGTCAAGTTTTCCCAGCAAAGAGAATAGACAGCATAACCTAGAGTGCATAAAATAAGGGAGAACAAGTTAGTGTTTAACTTGAATTTATTTGGTATTGTTTACTTGAAGGCAAACACCAGACCCCATCACTCTTCAACAATTCTACAATAATTCATAGTAGTGCTTGTAACACTGGATATTTAAAAACTTAGGCACATAATTAGAAATGTAGTTCAGTGTTCACAGGTATCATGTCTACTTAATGTAATGCCTGTATCTTTAGTTAAAGATGTCTTTTCATTTTTAAAGAGTTATTCCCAGTCAGTATGTACAAACAGGGCTCTCTTACAATTGTCCTTTTCTAGATCAGGCAGTTTTATATTATGTATGCTTCATTAACCAAGACTTAGTGATTTTGGAACCATGGTAGTGTCCACCTGCCTTGTGACAAATCCTTGGCTGCTGTTAGATGGCATTCCTGACATCACCTACGAAGTACCAATCAGCCATCAGAACCTCCTTGCTGTTTCTCAGCACTGATTTAATCTCTGAATATGCACTGGAGAAACAACAGCGGGAGTGTAAAAGACATCAGCACTTTGGGATGATGCCACAGATGTTGTTTCAGGGGAATCTTGGAGAGTTCAAGGGCCTCATTTCATCAGTAGCTCTCCCAGTTCAGGAGTAGGACAGAGCATACAGGAGGAACTGAGAAACTGTTTCTCAAAAAGTTTGGCTGCTGTCAGTACTGGGATGAGAGTGCAGTGGCACTGTGTCCAGAGGTTGCCAGAGGTTATAGGTCATCACAGGAGTATAAGTAGGCACAGCCTTGCAGTGATTCATACCACACTCAGTGCTTGGTTTCTCATCTTAAACCAGTGTCTCTGATAAGCTTTCCAGTGTATTGTGTAACTGCTAACTACATTTCAACAGGAAATTTGGGTGTCCAGACCCACACAGGTTCACCAGATAGTTGAGAATCTACACTGAGAGTGGGAGAAATATAAAATGCTACCCCAGTCTCTATGAAAACCTGACCACAAAGGAGATGGGCTTTACCTGTGAAGGGGTGCAATAAACTCACCAGTCTTGAGGTCTGGGGCCTCTGCTTTTGCACTGAATCCATCTCTGATCCAAAGGACATCAGAGAAGGCAGGAAATGGATAGTGGGATAATGTTTGTATATAAATGTTAGAGGGAATCAACTTGTTAATCCTGAACTTGGTGGTTTAAACTGCTCTTTGAGTTTCTAGTCACATGGAAACTGATCCCTTTTGATGTAGTAACGCAGCATTGATCCATTTCCTCAGTCAGTTTTCGTCTTCAGTAATTAACACAGGGCAATGCTCTAGGTGCTGACGCTGTACTAAACGCACATTAGATATGCCATATATATTCTATTTTGGGGGTTGTAATGTTTTCAAAATCGATTTTCATATAATTTTCAGTTATTGCATTAGCCACTAAGCTTGAAAACCATTGTTTGACTTAAGCTTAATCTCTACAGAGATAGGTCTTGTCACAAAAATAATCTTCTGCAGAATCTTACAAATTATGTGGATAGACTAAACCACTTCTTGACCAGTTGTCCTGTCCAGAAACATCCCAGTTATATTTTTAGTTCATATTGCATTTAGGTCATTGCTAAATGTAAGATAAACACTACCCTAAACCAGAACAGTATATGGTCTTCACAAAACATGGAGGTACATTTGGTACATTTTTTATTTCATCCTGAGACCCTTTGGCCTCTAGCATGAAAAGAGTGACTGCTGCTGGAATAACAGAATTATTGAGGAAATTCTTAGGGCTGACATCTGTCCTTGTACACAATGCCTTTAGTGAAAAATTTTGTCAGAAGACATAGAAGTTTTGTTTTTATTTGTGTTTGGGGAGGAAAAATAGTAGTAAATCATTACAGATTTGTCAGATCTCAGTCCTGATCGAGCCAGTGATGAGGGTCGAAACCCAACTCCTCTATTCTTGCAATTACAATCCCAGGATAGCACTTTTTTTCAGCACCACTTTACAAAAATTACCTCAAGGCATTCCGACAGGTCGGATCAAATTAGCTGAGTTATCTGCCTCACATCTGGGGCACCACTTTGTCAGAGTATTCCTTTTTCTGACCCAAAGATGGGGCAACTGAGCAGGGTTTTAAAGAGTTTTATTCCATTTTCAGTCTTATGTGATGGGTGAGAACCATTCACACCATCAAAATCAGAAGCCAAAGTATTTCCTAATTACATTATAAGTGTTTCTTGGCCTGTCAGCTTTTGCCACACAATGCTGTTAATGCCTTAAAGCCAATCATCTAAAATTACCCCTCATGGGTCCTACTACAATGCATCTTTCATAGTTCTATTCCTCCAAAGTATCTAGTCTTATTTGCAAGGCCATCATTTGAAATTTGTTTCTAATTCCATTTCTCTCTCACCAATGTCTGTCCTATTGCCCATGACATTTCCAAGTCAGCATTTTTTATCTCAAAGCTTGCATACAGATGCACGTTATGTGAGCCCTCTGTCGTGCTTTGAGAATTCTCTACAAATCCATTTCCCACGTACATCCATAGAGCTAAAACTCTGCCCTTCATTCTGTAGAAATAAAAATAAACACCATAAACACCTTTGCTGTTGTTTTTGCCACTGGTCACTTAACCCTGCTGCCCTGTTTCCGAGCAGGCATTTTCAGGGAGTTTGGTGGTGCCAGGTGTGTGCACAACATCGTCAAGTACCCGCAGTGCCGCCAGCACGCCCTGATGATCATCCAGCAGCTGGTGTTGTCACCCAGCGGAGAGGACGACATGGGCACCCTGCTGGGGCTGATGCACTCGGCCCCACCCACGGAACTGCAGCTCAAAACCGACATCCTAAGGGTAGGTGAAGGGTTCTTCTTCAGCACTCCTGCTCCAAAGGTGTGATTCCAAGAGAGAAGATGCTAAGAAGGGCATGGGATTGAACTGGGTTGGATGGGTGGTGTTTAGCTATTGTATGTAGATTGTCTCTGGAGTTGAAATACATATATTTGATCCATGGGGTTTTTTTTTCTACTATCTATCTGTGGTAGGCTTCAGAACTGGAGATGTAGGCCAGTGAATATGTTTTTAGCCTCATCACTTTTGTGGATCGAAAATGAGGTTCTACAGTTATGATATTTTTTCCTGGTGGGGTCTTACTCAGTTAAAAAAAAAAAAAAGGAAATACGTATTTAAAAAAAAAGCAAGCAAGTAACATATGTTTATTTCCAGTGCTGGCTTGCATTTTCTGTGGCATCTTATTTTAGCAATTTGTATCTCTGCTGAAATAATTAATATAAATGCAAATTGATCACAGAAGATAAAGCTGAAGAATTTGCTTGCTTAAGCAAGATAGTGGAATAGTAAGAAAGTAAGGCTGGGAGTGGAGGAAGAAGCAAAAAACCTCTTGTCTGTTTCCTGTTGTATTAGGTGTTCTGTTTGCTAATCTATACCCACAATTTCTTCTCAGAGTAGCTAATGTTATTTTTTTAAATTGACGAAACACTTCTTTTAGGGTAAAAAAGCTGAAGCAAATTGTAGAAAGCAAATGAATCTTAATGGAGAGAACTTAGACATCTCGGTTCATCTCTGTTCAAAGGAGCGGTAGTATTTCTCTGGCAGATGAGCAGCTTTTTATTATTCCAGAAGACAGGAAAGCTGGTAGTAAGATTATTCATTTACTGTGTAATGTCTGTGAAGGTCTTCAGTAATTTTTGAGCATGTGTTATTCACCATACTTAAGGGAAGAGAAAAGATATTGCAGTACCCCAGAGGATTTAACAGAAAATCAGGATTTCTGTCTTTCTCTTGACCTGTTGTACTTGTCTCCATTGTTGCTGTTCTCAGGAGTTTTGGTTATGGAACTGACAGCCCAGAACAGCGTGGTGATGTGTCTCTTACTGTTTGTTCAAGTTTGTCAGGAAAGGAGATACTGCCTTCAGAGGAATGACAGTCCTGCTATTTCACTGCCCATCTTCTGAGTGCTTAAAAAAGCAGCCTGATTCTGAAGAAGCAAACTTTTGGTCATGGAAAATTCCCTCTGGCCTGTTTTTCTGTATCAATAACATTTTTCTGTTGTTTATGATGCTTTCTGTAGGGAGACTTTTTCTTCTATATTTAGGTGTGGGTCAAACTTCCCATGACAGGTGTTGTTTTTGTTTGGTTTTGGCTGTCTGGAGGGGCTTCTCCACCCCTCTGGTTTCACAGATGAATATTATTCTCTAGTACCTAAGTTAATGTATTTTCTGCTGTTCTTATACCATGGCATTGCATTTATTTCTTCAGCAAGTAGGGTTTTATCCACTTTTGTTCCCCTCTATGGCTTATTTTTGAATAAAAACTTTTAAAATATAGTCTCAGTCTCAATTCAGCGATTTATAGAGGAAAGCTAAAAATAAGTGGGCTTATTTGGCTAATTTTTACTGCCTGCATTTGCTAACTGAGCTGTTATTTTTGACTGCTGTTGTGGTTTCATAGCTGCCAGGTACTTCTGCATTGTTGATTTCTAGGAGACTGTTAGGATGCTCCAAGGTTTAGATTTCTCATTGCTGCAAGAAGTCATTTGCCTGCTCTTGTTTGAAATTGTTTGTGAAGTGTGATAGCAGAGAAGATTTCTTTCTAACAGAGATATTCTCCACTTGTCACTAAGAGAATTACATGGCAACTTTGGGTTCCATTCTGGGCTTGGTCAGGTCTTTTTTTTTTGGAAGGTAATTTCATATTTCTAAATGAGGGGCAATGTTCTACTTTTCCTCCTGCTCTTTTTCTTTCTTCAGTAAACTTTTGAGTATGCAATTTTTTATAGTACAAGGTTGATCTTCAGAGACTTCAGGCAATTCTGACAAATGGCATGAGGATTTTGCTAGCACAACAGTGTTTTGTGAAGAAAAATGTTCCTACCTTTTTCCAAGCTGTTTGTAATGCTGCTGCTTGCTGTTGCTGTTGTTTTGATTGTTTGTTTTGTCCACAGGCCCTACTCTTGGTGCTGAGAGAGAGTCACCGCACAAGAACTGTTTTTAGGAAAGTCGGTGGATTTGTGTACGTAACATCTTTACTGGTTGCCATGGAAAGATCTTTGTGCTCACCACCTAAGAATGGCTGGGAAAAAGTAAACCAGAACCAAGTGTTTGAACTGCTTCACACTGTGTTCTGCACATTGACTGCAGCAATGCGCTACGAGCCAGCCAACTCTCACTTCTTCAAGACAGAGATCCAGTATGAAAAACTGGCAGATGCTGTTCGACTGCTTGGCTGCTTCTCAGATTTGAGGAAAATAAGTCCCTTGAATGTCTTCCCTTCAAATACACAACTGTTTCAAAGACTTTTGGATGATGACCTAATATCCCTGGATTCTGTGTCACCTACTCTGAGACACTGCAGCAAACTTTTTATTTACCTCTACAAGGTAGCAACAGATTCTTTTGACAGGTATGAACTTTGCTTTTTTTTCCCTTCCTTTTCTTTCATCTTCTCTGCCTGCCCCATGCCAATGTTCCCCAAAATAGTTCTCTTCAGATATCTTCATTGCAAGCTTTTGTATTTCCATTTTAATCTATTTCTTTCTTCCTTCACTCCACTGAGAGGAGGATAAGATGTCATCATCTGACCCAATAATGACTTAGCTTGCTGGTGTTCTCCAGGCTGTGCAGCATTCTCTCTGATGTTGGATGTTTTTCTCATGGCAGCAGTTAAGATAGAGATATCAGTTCATGGTTTTATTTGATGTTTTGAAGCAACCTGTTGTTTGGTAGGCTGACAGGTTGCATTATCATCATTTGAACTACTAGATTTTTATGCTTATATTAAGTGGAATGAAATTTGATTGTTGAATGTCATATCTTCATGTTTCATTTGATATGGAGCTTTGAAGTGTAAAACCATAATTAATTTAGAAGCATAGGATCATTTAGGTTGGAAAATATTATTGAGATCAGATCTAACCATAAATTTGGCACTACCAAGTCAACCACTAAACATGTCCTCAAGTGCCACATCTACACATCTTTTAAAGACCCCCAGGGATGATGACTCAGCTACATCCAAGGGCAGCCTGTTACAATGCTTGATAACCCTTTTGGTGATTTTTTTTTTTCCAAATATCAAATCTAAACTTCCCCTGATTCAACCTGAGGCTATTTCCTCTTGCCTTTTGGCTAGTTATTTGGGAGGAGAGGTGGGTACTCTACTGCTATGACCATCTCTCAAGTAGTTTTAGACACTGATAAGGCTTTCCCTGTGCCTCCTTTTCTCCTTGCTAACACGTAAGACTGACATCTTGTTTTACATGGATTTGCTTGTTCTTTAAAGTTCTAGGTAGTCTGTAAATTATTGGGGTTTTTTAAATTTAACTGGGAGATGCTCCCAGAGTTAAATAACTTGAATTTAAATTATAATGAGACTCAAAATGAACAGAAATATGTCTTAAAGTTGGTTCAAAATGACAACAAAACTTTGTGAAGTATGTATTGAACATTGGCTTGTG
The DNA here is from genome assembly GCA_013397395.1 of Sinosuthora webbiana. NCBI lineage: Eukaryota > Metazoa > Chordata > Aves > Passeriformes > Sylviidae > Sinosuthora > Sinosuthora webbiana. The sequence continues at coordinate 359,755 of VXBN01009199.1, forward strand.
TTAAAGTCATTTTTGCCCACAATTTAAGGTACAAAACATGAAACACAGACCTAAGCTTCATATCTGGCACCTTGAAGCTATTTATACCCCTGCCTTTGAATGCATGTGACCCTGTTCTAATAAGGTGGGCCATCTTACCCCCAAAGCAGCCTATCTTAATGCTTTTCTCTTCTTTAAAGAAAACTTCAAAAACTAACAAACCAACAAAAAAACCACCCTAACACACACACTCAACTCTCACACACTCACCAAAAAGCCAACTTCAGAAATCAGTTTATTTGATCTCATTTTAAAGCATTCAGGTAGCAGGAGGACAATTTGTATTAAGAATGTGTTACTCGTACTGTAGAAGTTGACACTGGCTAACAGTAGAGAATGAGGAAACAATGGGGTAAGTAAATCCCATGGTGATGTTGTATAAGATACCACACTGAGTTACTTTTTTTTTTTTTTTGGATGTTATTTTCAGTGATTTTTCCTTCTTTATATTTTCTGTTCATCATTCATTATTGAATTTACATTGACTTTATCTCTTCCCCCTGTTGGTTGTATCTAATTTACTGAAGCTTTACTTTCTCCTCTGAATTTCTGCTGTCAAACATTGAAAGATGTTCTGCTTTGCTGGTATCAGTAAATCTCAGCAGAGCAACGAACAAGCAGTGCAGAGTCACACCACAAGACCTGTGCACACTTTGCATGTCTGTGTGTTCACCTGAGGCTGTCGTTCATTTGTCCTTTGTCATCCGTGTCGTTTCGGAAGGATGGATCCGAGTAACGATTTTATTGGTGCTTTTGTAAAACTAACAAGCTTATGGCCTCTGGTTTCTTCTCTAACCTCTCTGTCCTACCCCTGTCTGTTTTGTCTGTAGTCGTGCAGAACAGATCCCTCCTTGCCTGACAAATGAGACTTCTCTCCCCTCTCCTTGGGGTACGCCAGCTTTGTCCAGGAAAAGGTACCGACCCTTCAAAGAGAAGCTGATCTCGTTTCCGATTTTTCTCTCTTGCTGTTGTGGTTCTTAGTTTCGGGGGGAGGGATGTGTCTCTTAAGTTGCTGTTCTGAGAAGTGCATTTTCACTTGTGTGTTTACTGGATAAAAAAATGTAAAGGCATGTTTCATAGTGAGTCCTAGGCAGTAATGAGATTAGAGACGTCTCCAGATTCCCATAGCACTTAAAATTAGGCTTGTGTTTAAAAACCAAATAAAGGCTAGTATGAGAAATGATCTAAGGGAGATATATATGACACACTCAGGAGCAGTTCAAAGACATTCAAACTATGCTAGTAGATCAATGAATACAGCAGGATTTCTTTTTTCCTCACTGATTTTTCAAGAAAGCTTACTTTTGGTGGAAGGTGAATGGCTTGTAAAGGTGCTCATTTGTTAGTAATTGCGGAGAATAAAACATAAAGAATGAACCTGTCAGGACTTGACTACCAAATGATGTAGAGACACCCTGAATTAAAAGGTTTGAAAAGCAAGCACAAATGGCTCAATTCAGAAATCCAAGCACCCACTTTCAATCCCAAGCTACAGTCTTTTCTTATGCATCTTAATGTGTCTGGTAGATTTTAATATTTTTTTAAAATAAAGGTTACTGTCTGAACGGTGTTACTTACAGGCTTGTGCGAATGCCAAAATTTTTTTTCCTAGATTCCCCAGGGGAAGGAGCAGCCCTTCACTATCTACAGATGCAGGTTAGACAGAGATTTGCTTTTGAAAGCTAAAAAGGCATTTTAAAGACACAGGGTTATCTGAGATGCAGGTGCCACGTGTAGAAAATACGATCATTCTTGAGTAGTATACTGCTTAAGATATGCCATCAAGCTTCATGGTTGGAATGTAAATATTTTGCAAAGGAAAACAACCAAAGATGCTTTTGGAAACTGATTTGAAAGGAATGTTTATATTAAATCAGGTTAGTAAAGAGAACCTTTTTTCTTTACTGAGTGGTGTTACACGAGTCATACCTGGGTATTCTACAGGGAGTGGCTTGGACAAAGGCACCTTCCCAGTGACCCAGAACCTCTTGGACTGTCATTACCTTTCTTTTTTAACACTGAGGCATTTAAGAACAAATGTTAGAGTTTACAGAGAAAAACCTTAGCTGCCAAAGTCTTTTCCCTGTCATTTACTCTGAAGAAACATGTAAGAAAACACTGTTTCCTGTGGAGGCTCTTTACAGCTTCAGCCCTGCATTAACCTCTGGTGTTGCAGATTGCCCCCATCCCTTTGCTACATTTTGCTGTACTCACAGGTGTAGCTGGCAGGGCTGCTCAGGTTCACTGAATTCCTCAAACACCCAGATATGCAAAGGCTTGCAGCAGAACACAAGCAGGGCCTGTCAAACACAAGCTGATTCCAGGGTGTGATGAACAAGAGTGCCAGATGGGTGGCTGACACAGCCTGGAAATTAAAATATAAATATAGCTATGTATGAAGAGAAATGTTAGGCTTCCCTTGGGTTTTTTTTGTACTGCTGAAAATTCAAGCAGTTGCTTGAAAACCCAAGGTAAAGGTTGGGTTGTTTTAAAAAGTCATTATCCCTGTGAGGTGCTTTCAGCAATTCAGGTAAGCTCCAGTACAGTAACAAGTAGGTGCTTGATGGGGTTAAGTGCCTTTGAAACGGATCTTCACAAACAAAAACGGCCTTTGGCTTGTAACAAGTTGTGTGAGATTCAAAGTAAAAGTGGACAGAAAGAATGATCATGCTTGCCTGGGTGACTTTCAGATCCTTTCTGAAAAGCATGTTTTAAGTAAAAAAATAGAACTAGGCTTTCCAAAAAGTCTGTTTGAACAGCTGTCTGCTTTCTCACAGCATCATGTTTGTCATTCCTTGTGAATTCAGTGCCAATAGCTGTGATCTTTCTGCTTTCAAAAATAAGCAGCTTGGGGTTTGTAGTCCAATAGTATTTTTTTTTCTCCTCCTAAATGTCAGATACATCAGATTCTGTCGAAGTTGACTCTTCCCAGAGAAGTGTTTGCTCTTCACTTATTGTTTTCTGTCTCCTTTGCTTTGCATCCCTGGGATCTCCCTTGTTGTTGTGGCCTGGTTTTCTGCCTTTTGACTTGTAAGACAGATGCCTGAGAAATAGCTCTCTGTTGTTTGGCTAAAAGAGCAAGCAGACACTGTGCACACAAATAATTCTTACAAACAAAAATAGTGCAGTTCTGGTTTCTCACACAGTCTAGAACAGTTTTGGAGGCACTGATATGCTAATATGCTCTCTCAGACACGTCTGTCACTTCTCAAAGCTGTATTTCCCTGCAGAGTGCTGCCCTCCAAGCGTTCTCCTTTATGGAAGCAGAATAGGTGGGACTCCTGCAGCACGTGTTGGGATGCCAGTACATGGCTGTCCTCCCTGTTACCTGGAATGCATTGTTCTTCCACACCTGTGTAATTTGAATCAAGAACTCCAGCTTTCTCAACTCTTTGATTGTTGTAAATTTTGGCAGAAATCAGCATTCTCTTTTGGTTTTTTTTTAGGCTATTTTGGTTCTGACAGGGTAAACTAGAGAATAAATAGAATGTAGCTTTGACTTTGCAGTATTTTTAGCCATTGCTTTTAAAAAGTTTGGGTGGTGATCACTCTTAGGGAACGATATGCAGAGGGTTTATCTACAGTAAATCTAACTTCTTTCTTTCCGGATCAAAATGCTGTTGTAATTTTCATCAAGAATCGTAGCTAATTATATAACTAAAGTTATATTAATTAATTATTTTTCCTTCAATTATTTTTTTTATTAAATTAGACAGATTAGACATACAGATAGGTGCATGTCATCTTGTGTACATTGCCTTATTCCATTATCTGCTTCTTCTTCCTTAAAGGAGTCATATAAGAATGTAGAAGCATGGCTAAATTAATTTATTGCAAGTTCTACCCTGACCCGTAGAACTACAACATTTAATTAATATTTTGGAAGGATTTTTTTAAGATCTGTTTTCTTTTTTCTGTGTAGAGATATCTTTGCAAACTATTTTGTTTTTTTTTTTCCTGTTGAATTGATACAAGTACTCCTTATATGAAAAAACTAAAAATAGAAGGTATTTTAAAATTATGTGAAAAAATGTTTAATAATATCTGCTTTAAGAAGATCATTTTTCCTTAGACTGCTAACAGTCTGGACTGTATTATCTTTTCAGTTGTATGGGATGTTGCAGTCGAGGTGGTTTGAGACCAGGATCACATTTGTGTTTGTGACTCACACTGAGCAATGTTTTTGCTATGCTCTCCATGTACTACCATGTTATAACCTCACGATTTACCTAACAAGGTGAACGTGATAGTGCAGATCAGTGTGGTGAAAAGTAAAATTTGTACTTAAAAGTGGGAAGAATGTCTTCAGGAATGGAATTTCAGTAGCCTGAAGAAAATTCTTAAATATAAATGGATATTTAGGTTTTTTAATTGCATCCTTTAAAACTTGCATTGAGATGCTCAAGGTGACATTGGAAAGAGGCTGCAGTTTTCTCCTTCAGATGAAGAGCAGTGCTTTTAGGATGCATGAGAAACAATTGCCTGCATTTCAATCTCTGCAGTAACTCAGGGCTGAGGCTTGAGATAACATCTCTCTGTGATAGTATTAACAGTTGTTACACTGTTCTTAATTCCATTTATTTTTAAAAGAAACAGTGAAGCCTTCCTTGCCTGTTAGATGTTTCCATAAGTGGTGGGGCTGACAGAGAAGTTTCGAAAATTAATGGCTAAAGGGTTTGTAAAAAAACACTAGAAAATTTCATTTAGGGACATCTTTTTTTAGCGGTTGGTTTCAGTAGAATTGCCGTATTATTTTCTGTTTCCTGTAAGCATTAGCTGAGTGAGTAAAGCATCGGTAATCTAATTTTTCTTAAAAACTCTCTTTAGAACAGTACTCTTGGGTTGTTCAGGTGCCAAGTTTTTGCTGATCTGCCATAAAGCTTTTCAGTAGGAGTCTTTTTATTGGAACATTATTTATTGAACCCGTTTTCCAGCCAGCACAAGAAGATTGTGCTGTGCTTCCTGTTGTCTTGTCTTAGGCTGAATAATCTGAAGTTTCAGCCTTCCCCCACAGATCTGTTTCTTGCTAGGGGATTGGGTTTGGTGGCTTGTTTAGAGCATAATTGTGTTTGCAGCTTTCTTCATCTCCCATCTATGTCCTGTTTTTCCCAGGAGAAAGAGATTGCCTTGTTGGAAGTGTCTAAAGGGTGAGGCACAGCGAGTCTCTAAGTCTTAACTTGTGTTAGGGTCAGGGTTTTTAGTAAATTTCTGTCACTGAGAACAGAGAAGGGAGGAACAGAAGGGAGGAAACATATTTTTCAATTGATTTGATAAGAAGAAACCCTTTTTTTTTTGCTGTATTCAGTTGTAAAACAAAAGGTAATACGCAATGATCAAAAACAACTCTTTCACAGAGTTTGTTCTATTTCTTCTAACAAATAAGCGTATATGATAAATACTGTGGGCTATGGGTGATTTGGCTTGGGGTTTTTCTGGGTTTGTGGGGTTTTTTTCTTGTGGGGGTTTCTTGTGTGTTTTGGTTTTCTTCTTTTGTGGTGAGCATGAGTCTTGATCTCGCTTTTGTTCTAAAGCACCATCTTGAAAGCATATGTTCAGTAAGCTGCTCATGCTGATTGTGTGTTGAAACCCTTGCTGAAAGAAGAGTGGCATCAAGCTGCTATCTCCAAGAGTTTCAATGAAGAACATGTCTGCATTTCTCAGGGCAAGTGGTTGCTTCTAAGTCAGTGTGTCAAATCCTCTTTTCCCTAGATCAGACTAAAGCATCATAATGTGAAACCAAATTGCCATAGCAGTCATGGAAGGACTAAGAACGTACAGATTTCTGGCATGAGTAAACACAGAGACCACCCTTCCATTCCCCTAGGCTGATTAGAGATTGCTGAGAGTTTTGTGATAGCACATTTCATAATCAGTTGTTTATGAAAAGCAAATGGGGAGACACATATCCAGAGAACAGGAGCAGTGGTATGTTGCTCACTGCAGTTGTGTGCTGCCACTGCAACTAGAATAAAAAAAAAAGAGGCAATAAAAACAAACTCAAGTTCTTCAAACCACATAGCACCTGGGGAAGACACTTCCATGTTCAAGAATAGTTTTCAATTGAGAAACTGAAACCTCTCCAGTCTGTCTTTAGGGAAACATGCCCAACAGGTTTGAGAAGAGGAACACTTGTTCTGTCTAACTGAGGGAAGAGAAAGGAAAAGGGAGTAGCATCTATAGGCCAGTACAGTTTTACAGCTGTTTGAAAAATGCAGAGCTCATAATAGCTGGGTGTTGTAACCATGGGATGTTTTCTGTCCTGCAGGCACGCATATCATTCTGTTTCAACACCTCCTGTTTGCCCTCAGAAAAACATAGCTGATGTGAAACTCCAAACAGGACCTACGTCTATACCAAGCTCTGATGCAGTCATTATTCACCCTGGTGCTATGCTTGCAATGCTGGATCTTCTGGCCTCTGTTGGATCAACTACACACCCAGAGGTAGGGGAAAAAAACATGGAGTCTGAAGCTTTGACAGTGTCTGGGGAAAAGGATGGCTGTGGGAAATAGGAAAGCTGATGATGTCCTCTGATTTTGTGCTGAAAAACTAATATATTTCACAGGTTGAGTTGAATAACTGGTACCACAGAGGTCTGACAGGAATTGCTTTATTTTATAGGTTTTCTTTTGTTTATCTCTTTTAAACTCTTGGTAGTAATGCAAGTATAAAGAAAGGTCTGAAGTGTCTGTCAGATAAGTTTCCAAGCACTGTGATTAATATGTGTTTTCACTCATGTATCAGGTATTAATGCATTGTATGAGGAGGATACAGCACTGAACATCATAGCTCAGACTATCCAAACTGTTTGAAGTAGCTGGAATATGTTTGAGTTCCAAAGTTGTAACTGCTTTGTACAATTCCCAACCCAAAATGTATGCTGGTACTTTGTATGTGAAGGATTTGTTGGACGTTTTTGGAGGTTGCTTATATATTTTTTGTTTGACATGTCTTCCCTGAAGAATACTTTTTATTAAAAAAACCAAAAGAGTTCCAAAAGCTTGCAAGAATTACTAGATTCCTCTTTCTTGGTCTCTGCTGGTGATGAGTGTGGTCATTTTCTGTCCTCACGACATAAATTTGACAATTACATTGCATGTGTCTTGGGTTTTGTAGAGGTTGTGGTGGTGGGTACTGGAATGAAGCATGTACAATCCGACAGGAAGTAATCAGCAATCTGATACACCACATAAACACTCACAAATCTGTGGGGCTGATGGGATCTGCCCAAGGGTGCTGAGGGAGCTGGTGGAAGTGCTCATGGAGCCACTTTCCATTATTTACCAGCAGTCCTGGCTAATCAGGAAGATTACAGCTGGCTGGAGATTAGTCAGTGTGATGCTCATCTACAAGACAGGCCAGGAAGATGAGGGGAACCACAGGTCCTCTCAGTCTGACCCCAGTGCTGGGGAAAGCTATGGAGTAAATCATTACACACCCCGTGCTGCAGCAGAACAGTTGTGAAATCAGGCTCAGCCAGCATGGCTTTATGAAAGGCAGGTCCTGCTCAATTAACCTGGTCTCCTGTGACAAGGTGACACTCTTGGTTGATGAGGCTCTGCATGTTGTTTACCTGGACATTAGTAAAGCTTTTGACACTGTTTCCCACTGCATTCTTCTGGAGAAACTGGCTGCTCATGGCTTGAGTGGGTGGACTCATTGCTAGGTTAAAAACTGGCTGCGTGGCTGGGCCCAGAGTGGTGGTGAATGGAGTTACACCCATCCAGCACATGGTCACAAATAGTGTTCCCTGGGGCTCAGAACTGGGCCAGTTCTGTTTACTATCTGTATTGATCTGGACAAGGGAATCAAGTACACCCTCAGTCAGCTTGTGGATGGCACCAAGATCAGCCAGAGTGTTGATCTGCTGGAGGGCAGGAAGGCTCTGCAGAGGGATGTGGACAGGCCGGATTGATGGGCTGAGGGCAATTGTGTGAGGTTCAACAAAGCCAAGTGCTGAGCCCTGCCCTTGGGTCACAACATCCCCAGGCAGTGCTACAGTATGAGCCAGCTGTGCCCAGGTGGCCAAGAAGGCCAGTGTCATCCTGGCCTGGATCAGCAGTTGTGTGGCCAGCAGGAGCAGGGCAGGGATTGATTGTCCCCCTGTACTCGGTGCTGCTGAGGCTGCACCCCAAATCCTGTGTCCAGTTCTGGGCCCCTCACTGCAAGGAAGAGGTTGAGGTGCTGCAGTGTGTCCAGAGAAAGGCAGAGGAGCTGAGGAAGGGTCTGGAGCACAAATTCTGTGAGGAGCAACTGAGGAAGCTGGGAGTGTTCAGCCTGGAGAAAAGGAAGCTCAAGGAGGTTCCTTATTTCTCTCCAAAACTACCTGAAAGGAGGTTGTTGCAAGGGCAGGGCAGTCTCAACAAGTCAAACAAGTGATAGGGTGAGAGGAAATGTCATCAAGTTGTGCCAGGGGAAGTTTAGGTTGGATATTAGGAAAAACATCTTAACCAAAAGCACTTGAATGGGCTGCCCAGGGCACTGTTTGAGTCACCAGGCCTGGAAGTCTTTAAAACACATGTAGATATGACACTTGGGGGCATGGTTTAGTGGTGGGCTAGGCCATGCTGGGATGAGTGCAACTCAGTGATCCTAAAGGTTTTTTCCAACCTGAAGGATTATGTGTCTATGTTAAGTTACTAGGAATAGCTTAATAGTCAGAAAAATAAAAGTTCCTTGTTCTCTCTAAGCTGCCTCTCTTTGCTGGTGAAAAGTAGAGCTTAGTTTAAAACCATTCTTGCCTGAATTATTTTTCTTGACCATAGTTCTGGTAATCCTTTGTCAAACTAATTACCCTTTTTTGTACAGAGTGTTTCTTCACAAGATGCATGTACACACACCCCCCCCCCAAAAACACACAAATGCACGCACATGTATTTAAATACAGTTAATTTTCTGTACTTATTGCTAATGGTAGTTTCTTTTCTATTACTGTATATAAAGCCTTGCTTCTATTTACCTCCTCAGTCTGCACTTTCTCAAGCCCTGTGCTGTTCTCTTTTTCAGCATGCACTGGATCTGCAGCTGGCAGTGGCCAACATCCTACAATCTCTGGTGCATACAGAGAGAAACCAGCAAGTCATGTGTGAAGCTGGGCTCCATGCACGACTTCTGCAAAGATGCAGCGCTGCTCTGGCAGATGAGGACCACTCCTTACATCCACCACTCCAAAGAATGTTTGAAAGGCTGGCTTCCCAGGCTCTGCAGCCCATGGTGTTGAGGTCAGGATAGCCCTGAAGCTCAGTTGGTCTGAGCCCTGCAGCCTGCACTGTCCCTGTGATGTCCCTGGCTCACTGTAAATGGCTGGCAGTGGCAGAGAGCCTTAGTGACCTGATGTGGTAGTGATAGCACAACATCCCGTTTTATTTCTCATCAAATAGATTGTCTCTTGACAGACTTTTTACCAGGGCCTGTAGTGACAGGACCAGTGCCACAGGTTTTAAACTGCAAGAGGCTGGATTTAAATTAGACGTGAGGTAGACATCTTTTACAGTCAAGGAGATGAGACACTGGAAGAGATTGTCCAGAGAAGCTGTGCATGCCTCATCATTGGAATTGTTAAAGGTCAGGTTAGACAGGGCTTTGAGCCACCTAGTGTAAGTGAAAGCTGTACCAGCCCACAGCAGAGGGCTTAGACCAAATGACCTTTAAAGGTCCCTTCCAAGCCAAACCGTCCTGGGATTCTGTGCTCTCAGCTGTAAGAGGGAATTTAATTGTATTATCTCCTCTGGATCACTGGCTGGCTGACCTGCAGCCAGGACAGCTGCTCGGTTCCCTTCAGTGATGCGGAGCTGTGTCAGAAGGGATTCTGCAAGGAGCCCTCTTGCTGGTAGTCACATTACAGGGACTTAAGCTTCCCTAAGCATAGATACTGATTGCCTGGGTAGCTCTATAGAGAGATACCATAGTTATCTAAAGGTACAGGTGTTGATAGCTGCGAAATGATTCTCCCAACCAAATAGGACACACTGGTAAAACAAAGCTGAGGTCACTTACTTTAGCCTAGGATCTGCCTCTCCAGAAGGTTTCAGCTTGAAGGCACATCATCAAATGTCCTGATGCTCTCCTGCAGCAGTCTCCTGCCAAGATTATAAAAGAAGGGAATTGTCAAAATTGCTTTATTTTGTGATAAATTACTTTATCAGAATTACTTGATTGTTTAAAATAGTGTCAACTTTTGAGAGCATGTGTTCCAAAGTTAGTTTTGAATGGATCAGATATGTTATGGATCATAACTATGCATTGGTTTATTTTATTAGTTAAAAGTTACGTTTATTGCAAGCAATTACTGTCTTTTTTAAAAGTACTATTAGATTTGGTGCCATTATAGGCAAATAAATAGAGAAAATTACTTCTAATTTTTTTTTTCTTTCTTAGGGAATTTTTACGTTTGGGAAATCCTTTGAATTGCGGAGCCTGGGACAAAAAGCTGTTGAAACAGTACCGTGTGCACAAACCCAGCTCACTGAGTTATGAACCAGAAATGAGAAGTGAGTGCTGAAGTGCTAAATATGTGTGTAAAGAATGTTTCACTTATGTCCCCCACTGGCATACCTATTTAAAATTTTTAGGCATACATAAAAACTTAACTTTACCCCAGCTTTGTATGAATGTGAAATCATCAGACCAGTTGTACTGGAAAAGTTCTAAAACCGGAGGGAATGTAATACTTATATTGAATATATATCCAGCAAGGTAATTATAGGTTTTTTTTTTAGGAACAGTAACTGTTAAATATGGTAGTAGTTTGTTTTTAAGTCTTGAGTAGGTCCTGCATTTATAGTTATTTAAAATTATTTTTTCTCAGCTACTTTCATGTCCACATCAGAAATCATTATATCTGTGTAGTATCTCTCAGGGGTTCAGATAAACGCCTTTGTAAGTTGTCAGATAAAAAAATAACTGCTCAATCTTCTATTATTATCCATGAGTTGTAGAGCTTGGGAATGGCTATCCATGTAGTATAGGAGAATCTCAGTAAATTATAATACAAAGAAATGGTTGAAAAGTTTCCCAAGTATGAGATGTTTATTTCTGTGTGTCAGCTTGGTCATTGTATGGCTGGCTGTAACATATTGTTAAAAATACCTTCGTTGAAATTTTTGAATTATTTAAAAGAAACTAGAAAGTATCTTAGATGATACTGATTAAGCATTAATTCATGAGATGAACAAAATAAATTAATTCATGTTATATTATCATGTTCTGTAAATTTTAAAAAAAGGGAGAAGAAGAGATTCAATTTATCTCTTGGCCAGTGCTTTATTTATTTATATATAGAGATATTTGCATTAGGGTATTATCACTGGGAAAAATAAACAATGAAAATGTGAGACTAGGAAGGTTTTAGCCTAGGAAAGGGAATGCAAAGCTACCTTCTGAATACCACAAGTTAGTTAAATTGCCTAAGCTAAGTTTACTGAGCTATTCTGCTTACTAAGAGCTCTGAGACTTCTAGCTCAGAGTTACTTTATCTGAAAAGCACAAAGCAAAATTTTCCCTGTCTGTTAAGTCAGGTAGCAGGAATGGATCTGAAGAGGAGCCTCTGCTAAAAGGGCACTGTGCACTACCACATTTTAAGTAATAGGAGTGCCTCTTGGCTTTACCATAAATTTTCCTTGGGGTGTTGCGCAAGATGCTCATCTTTCTGCCTTGGTTGAGCATTTTTATGATCAAAGCAAGGCTGCCCAGCTCATTATCTTTTGCGAGGCTGAACTAGCTGCCAATGACTGACAATCCAGCTATTCCCCTGGACCTGAAAGGTCCAAATAAACAGCCTGAAAACGCCTCCCTTTTGCAATGCTGTGTTGTTTCTTGGCTCCTCCTGTAGATAGCATGGTGACCTCCATGGAAGGTCTGGGTCCTGACGGCGTCTTCGGTGTGCATGAGGACAGCCACTACCGGATCAGCAAGAGCCTGCTCAAGCCAGCAGAAGGGAGCACAGTGCCCCTGACCAGAGTCAAGTGTTTGGTCTCCATGACAACCCCCCATGATATCAGGCTTCACGGATCATCGGTGACGCCGGCCTTCATCGAGTTTGACACATCTCTGGAAGGGTTTGGGTAAGGTCCTGCCGTGCTCTCGACTAGCGTGGGGCACAGTGCAGTGCTCGTTTACTTCCTTTTTCTCCAAAGGAATGCTTGCCATTTTTAATAGACTGTTTGCAAGTAAGGAACAAATGAACTCTTTAAAGAGGAGAAAGGAATGCTTCAAGTCANTAAAATTTTTAGGCATACATAAAAACTTAACTTTACCCCAGCTTTGTATGAATGTGAAATCATCAGACCGGTTGTACTGGAAAAGTTCTAAAACCGGAGGGAATGTAATACTTATATTGAATATATATCCAGCAAGGTAATTATAGGTTTTTTTTTTAGGAACAGTAACTGTTAAATATGGTAGTAGTTTGTTTTTAAGTCTTGAGTAGGTCCTGCATTTATAGTTATTTAAAATTATTTTTTCTCAGCTACTTTCATGTCCACATCAGAAATCATTATATCTGTGTAGTATCTCTCAGGGGTTCAGATAAACGCCTTTGTAAGTTGTCAGATAAAAAAATAACTGCTCAATCTTCTATTATTATCCATGAGTTGTAGAGCTTGGGAATGGCTATCCATGTAGTATAGGAGAATCGCAGTAAATTATAATACAAAGAAATGGTTGAAAAGTTTCCCAAGTATGAGATGTTTATTTCTGTGTGTCAGCTTGGTCATTGTATGGTTGGCTGTAACATATTGTTAAAAATACCTTCGTTGAAATTTTTGAATTATTTAAAAGAAACTAGAAAGTATCTTAGATGATACTGATTAAGCATTAATTCATGAGATGAACAAAATAAATTAATTCATGTTATATTATCATGTTCTGTAAATTTTAAAAAAAGGGAGAAGAAGAGATTCAATTTATCTCTTGGCCAGTGCTTTATTTATTTATATATAGAGATATTTGCATTAGGGTATTATCACTGGAAAAAATAAACAATGAAAATGTGAGACTAGGAAGGTTTTAGCCTAGGAAAGGGAATACAAAGCTACCTTCTGAATACCACAAGTTAGTTAAATTGCCTAAGCTAAGTTTACTGAGCTATTCTGCTTACTAAGAGCTCTGAGACTTCTAGCTCAGAGTTACTTTATCTGAAAAGCACAAAGCAAAATTTTCCCTGTCTGTTAAGTCAGGTAGCAGGAATGGATCTGAAGAGGAGCCTCTGCTAAAAGGGCACTGTGCACTACCACATTTTAAGTAATAGGAGTGCCTCTTGGCTTTACCATAAATTTTCCTTGGGGTGTTGCGCAAGATGCTCATCTTTCTGCCTTGGTTGAGCATTTTTATGATCAAAGCAAGGCTGCCCAGCTCATTATCTTTTGCGAGGCTGAACTAGCTGCCAATGACTGACAATCCAGCTATTCCCCTGGACCTGAAAGGTCCAAATAAACAGCCTGAAAACGCCTCCCTTTTGCAATGCTGTGTTGTTTCTTGGCTCCTCCTGTAGATAGCATGGTGACCTCCATGGAAGGTCTGGGTCCTGACGGCGTCTTCGGTGTGCATGAGGACAGCCACTACCGGATCAGCAAGAGCCTGCTCAAGCCAGCAGAAGGGAGCACAGTGCCCCTGACCAGAGTCAAGTGTTTGGTCTCCATGACAACCCCCCATGATATCAGGCTTCACGGATCATCGGTGACGCCGGCCTTCATCGAGTTTGACACATCTCTGGAAGGGTTTGGGTAAGGTCCTGCCGTGCTCTCGACTAGCGTGGGGCACAGTGCAGTGCTCGTTTACTTCCTTTTTCTCCAAAGGAATGCTTGCCATTTTTAATAGACTGTTTGCAAGTAAGGAACAAATGAACTCTTTAAAGAGGAGAAAGGAATGCTTCAAGTCACGTAAATTTCCACTTTCTCATTCATTAATACCTTGATAAAAAATGCCTGCTTGCCATGTGTGAAAGTGAAAAAAGTAAGTATGTATCATTGATAGGACCCTCTCAGTTCTGGGTTTCACATCCCTTTTAAAACAAAGGAATGCCAACATACCCTTTAAAGGTTGCTGGGATTTATGTATGACATTTGGATGGCACAGATATTCTGAGACCCATTGCTGAAGAACATGAAAATGTGAAAGTGGGCAAATCAGAAATACAAATAAAGCAGACAAGGCAGCTATGATGAGTTCAAATAACTGATAAAAACCCAGTATTACTAACTGGAGGCATAGCCTGGATATCATGCTTAGCTCATTTTTTTCTTTTAGCACTACTTACTTGTTTTTCTCTCTCTAATTAAACACCTGCTGAGTGAGGCACTTCATGAGGATCATGTAATATGACTTAACTATTCCAAAGATGAAAACGTGACACCATTCTCAACATCTGTTAAAGGAAAATGTTTGGTCTTTTTGGTTATAAAAACAGAATAGAAAAACCTGAATACTTGGGAGCTCTGCTGCTCTCTACATTCTTTTCAGCTCTGCAAAGCAAGCATGGAGCTCCCATTTTCCATCTAGCCTTAATGTCCAATACAGTCAGGGACAGACGTTTTTTATTAAAAAAGTGTTACTCTAAGCTGTGTTCTACATCCTTCATAAGAGAAAAGAAAATTGTCTGGACCTAAGAACTTAAAATAGGTTGGCAAAATGAATTTTCACTGTGTTCGCTTCAGGACATTTGTGGGTGCTGGTAACGTGTCCAGAAGAAACTCACAATAATGCAGCTCTGACTTCTTGCAATTTCAGCAAGTCAACTAAGAAGGCTTCTACAATAAATTAAAAAAAAAAACAATTAAGAACTTTTCTTTTTATATTGATTTTCATTGTGTCCCAGCATCAGTGGCTCTTGTAAGGACCAAACATAGCTAAGTTGGTGGAAGATGATGTTAGTGTGAGAGCATACTTTCTTAAGAACAGAACAACATTGTCTGCAGTTGCCAGATCCCTTTGACTGTTTAGGTGAGCTGGTCTGTTTGTAAGTTTCAGAACAACTCGAAGGCTGTTGCAAGATGCAGGTGCCCATAAGGGAACCTCTTAGGCTGTGGAGCCACATGGGCATAACTCTGTCCCTTCACACCAAAGGCATACACTGCCAAATCTCTTTATTCTAGAGATAATTTAGACTCACAATGAGCAATCTTGAGAATTAATTCCAGTTTTTCATCACTACATGAAGTCACAAAGCATGTGTGCTGATGGTATATTTTCCTAAGCCATATTTTGTTTGTATTGAACTCACACTGGAGTTTATGGAAGTCGGTGTAAGTGGTTACTGGTCTTGTGTTTAACAGCTGCCTGTTCTTGCCAAGTCTGGCTCCCCACAATGCACCTACGAACAACGCTGTTACTACAGGGCTTGTTGATGGCGCCGTTGTGAGCGGAATTGGAACTGGTGAGTACTCCAGCATGGCTGGTAACGCCAAGATCGGGCGAGGGGAAGCAGGGCGATTTGAAGCCTGCTCTGGGACACCAGGAGAATCACAGAGGAGCACAGGGGGAGCTGCAAAGTCCATTTGGGGCCCAGAGGGGGCCATGGGTTCGGTCTTGGGCCTGGGAGGGGCTACAGGTTCAATCTGTTGAAAGATATCCAGCAATGCCCGGTATACACTAAAGAAGTTAACGACAGTCTCATCTCTCTTAACAAAGAGGGCATTATACAGTTTCTAGCTCACCAGGTCCCAGAAATCATAAGTTAAAGCAGACTTTGGGTTTCTAGATTGAAAGTTTGTGTTCATCCAAGTCAGCAAGTCTTTCAGTTCATTTTTCTGGATATCTGTATGGAATTTAGCTTGTAAAAATGTCTCAAGCTGGTTAAAAGCGTCCCATTTCTTTTTGGACGAATACAGTCCAACCCTAACGTTCCCCAGATATCCTTCTCACCTTACTCCATTTGAAGCCCACGGCGAGCGGGAGCGGCTCTTTCTTTCAAGAGAGTCCAATTTATTTATCTGGGGGTTCCAACACTGACTATGAACAGTCCATGAGGGAGTCTTAAAATGAACCCCCTGCCTCAAGGGGCACCAGTTTGTGTTGGAGGTTTGCACGAATGGGACAGGAGCACTGGGAGATGTTCCTCGAGCCTTTATTGCGACATCAGCCTCATAACAGGGTTTTAGACAATTGAAAGATGGCAATAGTTCACGTCTTGGCAGCAGTGGCCAAAGGTTTCTCTGTTACAGGGCATTTTGAAAACTTTCTAGCCAACAGCATATTGCTAAAGCTTACAGACAATTTTTCTAGCCAATCACTAAAAGCACATGTACTCCTGCTTCAAACAGCGCTTGCTTGTATGCTTTCTATTAATGATAAACAATATTCCATTATTAAGCTTAAAACTTTCTACTATCTTGCTAAGCATATTTTTCTGCAGTCTTAAGATCTATCTTAGCCAAACCTAAGATTCAAACTATTGTTTCATGTCCTTGCTTGCTGTACTACTGTAACTTCTCCTACTTTCAAGCTTTGCAGTTGCAGCTAATTCTAAATTCTTTGTTTCTGGGGCCTGCTTTCACAGCTTTCTGAAAGCCTTCTCACCTTTAGTATTTCCCACAGTAACAAACAGTGTTTTGTATGTGATGTTTAGTTCTCTTAGACTTCTTGGTTAGCTATGAACTGATAATTTGGTGTTGGGCACTGTGCACTCACAACCAAGAACTTCTTATGTCTTTTTTTTGTTTGTGTTTCTGTTGCCCCCAAGACCATGAAAAGCAATATAAAATATATATGTGCGATTGCTTTAAAATGCAAAGCTTAAAGTAGAAGGTTAAATTGTAATCAACCAGGGTGTATGAATAATAACCCAGACGGCATTAAGGAAAAAGTTGAGGTAGTAGTGTTTGGAGCATAGGAAACGTGGAATGAATTGTAATGTTGTACTTGTGACTTTGTTCTGCTGAATCCTTGACTGCATTTATTACAGGTGTAGTTGCACACACCATCACAAAAGCCTCATCTGAATTGTTTGCTATCACTTTTACGTATTGCTGTAGGTTATTCACCCTAAAGCAACCTGGTGTGCTGTGGGATTAATTGAACATGACACTTAGTTAAAAAAGTTGTTAACTCTAAAAACTAATGTGAAGGCTTAATGCAGCAAGACAGAATTAGTGGGAGCATCCTGGGATATTAAGTGGAGCCAGATGTATGTGTTAGATACTCCCTCAACAGAGGCTTCTTCAGCATCTGAGAAAACACAGCTGGTGTAAGATGAGCTGATATGAAAAACGGAACAGGATCAACTAAGTACTACCTACTGCAGCAATGTAATGGGCTTTCTTTTTATTTTTAGGTGAAAGGTTTTTCCCACCACCATCTGGTTTAAGCTACTCGACTTGGTTTTGTATTGAGCATTTTAGTACACCTCCCAATAACCATCCAGTGAGGCTCCTCACTGTAGTGCGCCGTGCGAACTCCTCGGAGCAGCATTACGTCTGCCTTGCCATTGTGCTCTCGGCAAAAGACCGCTCGCTGATTGTTTCCACTAAAGAGGAATTGCTTCAGAATTATGGTGAGAGTTGTGCCATGTCATCAGCTAATGCTGACAGTGTTAGAGGGGTGCAACAGCAAATTTATTTTTAACCCAGTATCCAGAAGAATTGCATGTGCTGGAACTTTCGTTGTCGCGTCACCAGTTCCTGATGGATTTTGACAGTGGAAAAATGCAAAATGTAAACATTAATTTATGGAGCTTTTATAATTTCCAAAGATGATTCGATGTTTGTATATAAAAGAAAAATTTTTGCCAAAACCCCAGGTATTATGTATTCAGGGGATGGTTACATCATTGATTTGGGAAGGTTTTGCCTTTGATTTATCTCATGTCATTCATTTTAGACATCATCTCTTGAGGTGCAAATTTTAACTCTCTTTGCTTTGAAGAAGTTTGGAAATAGTAAACTAATAGGTTGAAGGCCTTTTCAGTCTGGATAGTCCCAGTACTGGAGGGTTTTTTGAAGGCAATTAGTCATTCACTTCATGCTTTGTTGCTGTGGTCAGTTTTCAGAAACAGTTTGTATCTTCATTCAGTATCTGTGACCAAAGGAGGAATTACAGGAGCTGTAGTGAAAATCTAAGTGAAGCTGGTGATACCAGTAAATTTCCTAGAGGGAGCTATTAGTGCCCTCAGGGGCTTGAGGATGAGCTATCTCCTGTCTCCAGCCTTGTCCTCCATCAGAGCCTCCAAAAGTGGTTGGTTTTGACAGGCTGTTACGCACTGAGTCTGTGGAGGAGCTGAGAGGAGTAGGGCAGCCTTCTGCCTGTTTCAGGCTTAGCTCTTCACCAGACCAGCCCAAATGGGTGTTAAAAACCTGTTCCTGCCTGCCTCTGTTCTTTACTTTTGTGTAGGCAGCACTAATAAAGAATTTGTCCAACTGTTGTTATTAAAAAAACCTCCCACGAACAGCCAAGTGGACTGTTACCATGAAAATAAAGAATAATCTGTAAGCAGATATTCACGTCATTAACTGCAGCATTCTCTCTTAGTAGAAGTCAGGTTCAAAACCTGAAACTTGAGAGCTGAAAACCCATAATATAAAAGAGGAATTAAACTTCCTAAGTTACAAAGATACTGACAATGCTTTCTTTTTCAGAGGACCAAATTCTTAGAGAATGAAGGAAGTTTATCTTCACACTAATTGTTTTAGCCTGCACTGAAGCTATAGTTCATATGTTTTTGGTTTAGTGAGCACCTATAATCAAACTCCTTGAAAGTGATTGGATTTGAAAAGGCTTTGTCAGAGAAGATCTGAAGGTGTCTGAGTATAAAGACGCCTTTTTAATTGAACCAAGACATTAGACATTTTGCTGCACTCAATTCCAACCCTGTTGTGTCTAAATCATAGTTGGTGGGGTACTGTTGAGTGCTGAGCAGGTAGGAGCCTGAAGAACTGAGATTGTAATTGCTGTGCATAACACAAGGATTGGCAGTGCTGGCAGTCTCTTGTAAGAATAAATTGAGTGATTTAAGGGCTCTTCTTGAGAGCAAGAGTTGTGCTCAGAGATGTTTGGTTGAGAAAAAGAACTTGAGATTGTTTTTGTATCTGAACATTAGTTCTAAGTACTCTGCTTTTAACATTTTCCTTGTGCTGTTTCTAAAGACATGAGTGTTCTCCCTGTGTAGGCACCTGTTGTGGTTAGAGGATTATTGGTTTCTTTTCCTTCATATGAAAGAATGAACAGGGATCTGAAAAGTTTGTGGTTTCTGTTGAAACATTCCCTGTGTTTTGGGGGATTTTTTTTTTTCTGTTGGGACGGCTTTTAAGTAGACTAAGGGTCATTTTTGTCAGGCAAAAGTGGGAGTAAAAGGTCTAGGAGTATGGGTATCATCCTTTCCACAGTGTGAGCAAAGTGAAAAATAGCTCTGTGGGTTTGGAGAGACATCTATTGTTTCTTGGTGACTGCTGCGGTAGAAACTTCTTTAGGAAAACAACAAAAGATCTTCCTCTGACTTGCACGGCAGCATGAGAATGTAAGAACTTGGGCCAACTAGTAATTCCACCTAAAATTTCAAAGGGAGAGGAGAAGGTGAGAAGTAAAATACAATTGTCAAAAGTCAAATTGTCAAAAGTCTGAATATATCCTGAGATTTTTAAGTTCTTATAACATTTCTGCTGGTGCTTTTCCTTTAGTTGACGACTTCAGTGAGGAATCATCGTTTTATGAAATTCTTCCCTGTTGTGCCCGTTTCCGTTGCGGTGACCTCATTGTGGAAGGCCAGTGGCATCACCTGGTTCTGGTCATGAGTAAAGGCATGCTGAAGAACAGCACAGCTGCACTCTACCTCGATGGACAGCTTGTTAACACTGTTAAGGTAAAATAAATCTTTCAATGCTCGTTTTTACTGGTTGGAGTGATTTCTCTCTCTCTCTGTGCAATAAAAAAAACTTACAAAAAAACCAAAATAAACCGCCACCACCCTGTCCAGAAACAAACCCCCCAACAGAATAGAAAAAAAATACCAACCCAAGCAACAAAACAAAAAACAGCAAGCAAACACCACATTTACTTGCAAAGGTCAATACCTCATTGTTAGATGGAAGAAACTGCAGAGAGCAGTGAAGAGCAATGTGGACCTATCCACTGAGCACAAAACATTCCCAAGCTGTAACAGATATCTAAACATGATTTGACATCTGGCGCGTGTGGGCTTTAAAGGAATAAAGCATAACCTGGTGTGGGGTTTAAACTAGCCAATGTTACTGTACTGCTGTAGGTAAAACAACATGTTGACTTCCAAAGCTTACCTCCCAGTTTTCCTTTTGCAAGAGGAGGACTACAGTCAGTGATTCTACTGACAGCTGTAATACATGAGTGTCTAGCTGGCCACCTCTCTGGCTATGTATGTTTACATTCAATAGCTGCTAACAGAATTTTTACAAGGTAAATAGAAAAAAAGCCTGTGAGGTTTATATATTGGCCAGGATCTTATTCATGTATTTGTTTAATTGTTTAAAAAGTTCTGCTGAATTTAGTTAATCATGTTTGCACTTTAGCTTGAAATGGTGTAATTTCCAAAGGCTGGGAAAGGAGAGACAATACTGCTTTGAGCACCTTGCCTTTAAAATCAAGATACAGCCTCTTTAGGCACAGAATTCTCATGTTGTCTTCATGTC
This sequence comes from Sinosuthora webbiana, assembly GCA_013397395.1. Classification (NCBI taxonomy): domain Eukaryota; kingdom Metazoa; phylum Chordata; class Aves; order Passeriformes; family Sylviidae; genus Sinosuthora; species Sinosuthora webbiana. Next base: position 380,382 of record VXBN01009199.1, read on the forward strand.
TTTCCATACACACCTTCATCTTTTGATAGCCACCTCTGGTCCTCACATCCCTTTCTGTTTAGTGTTCTTCCCTGTCTAGTTCAGTACGGCACCAGAATACCCCGCATTACATAGCAATCACTTGATGCCTCCCCTGGCTTGCAAAGCCATTTCTGGGCAGAATTTCTGATCTTGTCACTGTACCCTTGCTCCCTCACTAACTTGCCTATGTTTTGGTCCCCTCCAGCTTCACTACATCCACAGCAGCCCCAGCGGCTCTGGCTCTGCCAACCCTCCCGTGGTCAGCACGGTGTACGCGTACATCGGCACGCCGCCGGCGCAGCGCCAGCTCTCCTCCCTGGTGTGGCGCCTGGGCCCCACACACTTCCTGGAGGAGGTGCTGCCTGCCCCGGGGGTCAGCACCATTTACGAGCTGGGACCGAACTACGTCGGGAGCTTCCAAGCTGTTTATGTCCCCTGTAAGTACAGCTCAGGTGGCACCTGGTTACTTGGGCTGGCTGTGCTGGAATCTTTGTGTGCGAACTGGCAGAAGAGGACATGCTTGCTGTTCATAGGAAGATGATTAGTAGCTGCTGTTGAAGAGAATGATAGAATGCAGGAGCAGAGAGGACATGCTTGCTGTTCATAGGAAGATGATTAGTAGCTGCTGTTGAAGAGAATGATAGAAATCCAAATTCTTGTACTAAATTCTTGTACTGAGCTATGGTAGGAGTGCTTTTGTTCTTCACTTTGGTTTTAAACCAGCTAGAAATGCTTAAAGCTGTCATCTTTCATACTGTATACTTTGTTTATCTGTAGAAAGTGAAATTAAAAAGGATACCAAATCCTAAGGATAGATATATAGATAAAATATATATTATATATTCTCTTTGAATCTTGCATCTCTCATAGCATTCCAGGGCAGTTTTCCTAGCAAACTGTAGTAAAAAGCCAGTTGTCACAGGCAAAGATGCAGGTTTACCAAATGCTTTTTCGGCTTTTGATTGCTTTGTTTTCCTTCGGAAGGGAAGTTTACAGCCCTTAGGCTGGACAATATCACATCTCAGCTATTTGTAAAATCTTTTTTTAATACCTATTCTGCAGTATAAGTTCCTTAAGGTTTTACTGTTCAAATGAAAAGAAAAACAACGCCATTAATGAAGGGAGCTTCTGTTTTGTCTTTAAGGTAAAGATTCAAAGTCTGAAGGAATCAATCCATCACCGGTATCTTTGGTACCAGAAGAGAAGGTCTCCTTTGGTCTCTATGCACTGTCAGTTTCTTCATTTACAGTGGCAAAAATAAGGAAAGTTTACAACAAGTTGGATAGTAAAGCTATTGCCAAACAGGTATGTTGGGAAATCACTTGGTTAATGTGTATGACTTTTTCCTTTTTTTAGCTTACTCCAAGACAATTTACTCAATGCAACCAGGAACAATCTAGTCCAATCCCCCTCCTGTGGACAAGGACACCTTTCACTGTAACAGGTTGCTCCGAGTGCATTCCAGCCTGACCTTGAATACTTCCTGAGAATTTACAGCTTCTCTAGACACTAGATGGCCAACCTTGGGGCCTTCTGGGGTGGGGTGATTACATCAGTGGACAGGGGAAGTGTTACAGGTGTCATTTATCTGGACTGCTCTGAAGCCTTTGACATGGTCCCCCACAACATCCTCCTCTCTGAATTGGAGAAAGATGGATTCAATGGGTGGGCTCTTAAGATGGATAAGAAAGTGGTTGGACAGTTGCATCCACTGGGTAGTGGTCAGTGGCTCAGAGTCCTAATGGAAATTGGTGACAAGTGCTGTCCATGTGGAGACCAGTATTATTTAATACCTTCATTAATGACAGAGAGGGATGAAGTGCACCCTCAGCACACTCACTGTAGAAACTAAGCTGTGTGGTGGTGTTGACACACTTCAAGGATAGGATTCCATCCAGATCCCTCTGGATGAGTTCCAGGGCTAGGTGGGCCCAGAGCAGTGAGCCAATTGGAAGCTCATGAGGTTTAACAAGACTGTGCAAGGAGCTGCACCTGGGTCAGGGCAATGCCTGGCACCAATCCAGGCTGGGGATGAACAGATGGAGAGCAGCCCTGCCCAGGAGGACTTGGGGGTGCTGGTGGGTGAGAGGCTGGACATGACCCAGCAATGTGCACTCAGCCCAGAAAGCCAAACATGTCCTGAGCTGCATCCAAAGCCCCGTGGGCAGCAGGGGAGGGAGGGGATTCTGCCCCTCTGCTCTGGTGAGAGCTCCCCTGCAGTGCTGCATCCAGCTCTGGGGTCCCAGCACAAGAAAGACATACACCTGTTGGAATGAGTCCAGGGAAGACCACCAAGATGATCAGAGGGATGGAGCATCTCTCCTGAGAGGAAAGGCTTAATCTGGGTTTGTTGTATGTTGTTCCCTTATCACAGCAGGAAAAATCATAAGTTATGAATTTTAGGCTTGCATTAAAAAAAACCTCTTCAACCCTGCTTTTTTTCCTTGTTTCCTCAGCTGGCAATTTCTTCTCATGAAAATGCCACACCTGTGAAGCTGCTATATAACTCAGCAGGGCATTTGAATGGACCAGCATGCCTCATTGGTGCAGCTTTGATAGGGTATTTGGGTGAGTTGAACACTTAAGAATTATTATGCTTTAAAGTTATTAATTACTTGTCAATAAGAACTTAGGTCTAGAAGATAAATCATGTGATTGATGATTGTTAGTGGTGCATCATTGTATTTATTGAACATTTTTGTATTTTATAGATGAACTATTATGTTTTTGTTTTTGCTCACATGGGATGCTTGTTTCAGTTTATGATTCATCATTGTGAAAATATATTCAATTACTTTACCTTCAGTTATAAACTATTGTTCTACGTTTCCTTCACTTCCTCTTCTGAGGTGTCATAATTCTTCTAGTAACATTCTTTTTTCAATTCAAGTAACGCTAAAATGAAAATTGCTTTCATGTTTTCACAATTTCTTGCAAAAATTCCATATGAATGTATTTTAATTCATTTTCTCTGTCTATGCTCAGGAGTAAGAACATTTGTCCCCAAACCTGTTGCCACTACACTGCAGTACATTGGTGGGGCTGCTGCTATTTTGGGACTTGTAGCCATGGCATCAGATGTGGAAGGGCTGTATGCAGCTGTGAAAGCCTTGGTCTGTGTGGTGAAGAGCAACCCACTGGCCAGCAAAGAGATGGAGAGAATCAAAGGTTATCAGGTATGTAAGAAATGTCTTAAAACAGACCAGGCTGATTGAATTGAATTTCACTGTTTGTCATCACAGTTCCCATGGAAATCTCTCGTTGTGTTGTAACCCGAGTTTCTCTTTTAAAGTTTCTTGAGCTCTTGGTTAATTAGCATAGATGAATTATTTAGGATGTCTTTCAAAGGAGAGGGTGAAAAGTTTTTTGCTAAGCTGTAGTGCACATTTAGCTGCATTGCTGAAACTGAGCCTTCAGTAACAGCACAGAAGAGTACAACTATCATACTTAAATGATTCTTTTCTTGTGATTTTGAACCCACCCCTGTAAGCCTGGGAGCTTGTGTCTCTGATGTGCCAGTATGAGGGAGGATAAGGACACATTAAAAAATCCAAACAAGTGAACTCCTAGAAGAATCCTTTTAAGGAAACTGCATGCATTTTGTAGTTAGTGATGTTGTTTCCTTTGAAGTTGAAGACATTAATTCTCCATTGGGATGGGGAAAAGGCAATCAGTTATGCAGAAGGATTGGTTCACTGAACTGAAAAGGTCTTCACACGAGCAATGCGTTTATGTTTCTCATGGAGGCTGCTTTACTGAAATGGAAAGTTCTGTGGTTTGGGCTTTGTATTTACAATGCTAATGCCTGGTGCAGTTACATCAAAACATATCAATCCAAGGAGCCTGGTGCAGACCTTGGCTTACTGTGACCAAACAAGTCTAGACGGTGTCCTTCCGTGTCCTTCGTGTACACGAGTAGTCAGTGGATCATTACAAATGACCTTACATTCCACTTGTATTGACATCAGCAAATAGTGTGGTTTGAGGGACATTCCCAGGAATCTGTATTTCTTTAGTGTTTCAATGAGGATGGTAAAGCTGAACAGGCCAGGATGATGAGTGTTTAAACAAGTTTGCTTCAGAAGACAAGAAACTGTCTGTAACAGTAAATCTGGCAAATGGTTCTTTCCCAGCCCAGATTATAAGAAGTTTAAACAGAAGTGAGGACTGCAGTTATGCCTAGGGGAACAAAGCATAGCAAGAAAAAAAGAGCCTTATTCAGATTTATGTTACTTTTTTTTAGTGCCAGAATACCTCTCATTTGGGCATGCAGGGCTCTAGGCCTGCTCCATTTGTCTGCCATGTCCATGTTTCCAGTCCAGGAACACAACTCTTTAAGGATGTGCTGTCTTAAACTGTGACTGACTGCCAGAGAGTGGGGTGCGTGTCCCTAATCCTCAGGGCCTAGATTCTGTCTGTGGTGTAAACAGCTGTTTTATGAGCTGGGGAGTGTTCTGGATATGCCACTTTTGCAATGAGCTGTAATGCCACTTTTAAACTCTTTCATCAGCAGCATCAACCAGCAGACATACTTTAGGCGCCTTCTCAAAAGGGGCAGAAACATTTCATCTGTTCTCCTGCTTGCTTAGACAACATTGCTGTGTGCTCACAGGACTAATTCCTTTTCTGTTTATTTGTTCAAGCTGCTGGCAATGCTGTTAAAGAAGAAGCGGTCCCTTCTGAACAGCCACATACTCCACCTGACCTTTTCCTTGGTGGGAACTGTTGACAGCGGGCACGAGACATCCATTATCCCAAATTCTGCTGCCTTCCAGGACCTGCTGTGTGATTTTGAAGTATGTAGAGCTGCACAGGAAAGTGATCATGATGCTGGGTAGTGATTAAATCAGATGTTGATAGTGTACTTTTAATATTCAATAATAACAAATTAGGCTGTTGTCCTGAGAACTTTGTATTTCATATGTAGTACAGTAAGGCAGCTGAGCAGCAAGATTGTTGGTAAGTTTTCTTGCTGAAATGGCTTGAATCACTGCAAAAGCAATGGATGGGTGGCACAGGTGGTTTTGCTTTTTGTTGTTTTAGTAGATGGCATTCTATAGTTGTTTGTTCATCCATTTCCACATGTGTGTTCTATTGCAGTACATATATCAAGGCATGAAAAATGCCCTGAAAGTAAAAGTAGGAGGTAAATATTCAACATAGCACATGGGAATCACTTTATCACACATCTCCTGCAAGGTTAATAGTAAGGGAGTTAAAATTCTGTTTGCATGACCTGTGAAATATTTAAATGTTGTGCTAAAGTAAGGAAAGTAGCAAATTTCAGAGAGAAATGCCAATGCAGTAGAGGCTGATAAAAGATTCCCAGAACTTTTACTTTTGTGTGTGCTTCTTTGGCATTATTCGTACCTTACATAGACTGAATAAAAGAATTCTGAGTCAGGTACATTAAAGTAAATAAGTAAAAATCCTATTACCACTGCTAAGCCAGCTATAAGGTGCTGACTTAATATTGCAAGTCAGTTTTGCACAAATTACTTAATAGACTTAACCATTTTCTTTTTTTTAGATGCCTCTTTGAGTATTTCAAAGCACTCCTGGAAACCTTATTTAGGAAGAAACTTTCCAAAAGTCTGAGATTTTGACTGCTGTTTTTTCAGTTTTTTGAGGTTTTTTAAAATTATTTACTTTATTCAGAAATTAGTGACCCAAACATTTCACTTAATTTGGATAAATTATATGTTCTTACTCATGCAGAACAGGGAAATTCAAAGATTTGTTCTCGTCATGCTAAATTATAAGATTAGAAGAACAGCAAAAGCTAGAAAGCTTTTCATTTAAGCCAGTTTTATACACCAGAGCACAAGTATTAATTATGCTTTGTTAAGTAGCAAATCAATGTTAAGATTTGCAGCTGCAACTGTGAGCTTTCTGGCTTTTATATGTTCTATTACTTTTATTGATTGAACAATTGATATTTTTGATTTTTTGGTAGAGGATCTAAATAATTTAAGTGCAGGCAGTGCTGGGTAAAAAATAAAATCAGGAAAGACCTTGTGTTTAATCTTGGTGGAAGGTAGTAAGTTAATTTTATGAAGACAAAAACCTTCACTTAAACCAAATAAATTCAACACAGCCTTGTAAACCCCAATAGCTCCTTTGGAGTCATGGCACTGTCTTTTTAAAGTTTGTGCAAAAAGACGGTATGTGACCTTTTGTCTAGATCCCTTTATAAGTTTTCAGCCTTGTTTAAGTTTAAGCCGACCCTTACATGGAATATTTTTGGAAATGATGTGTGGTTTTCATGGCCAGGTAAACAGCCATGTATATGAATGATTTTAATCTCTTCATAACTTTTGATTTATTAATGCTTGTTTTTAACCTACAAGTCGATTTGTGTACAAAAATGACTTTTTTTTCTGTATTTCAGGTCTGGCTTCATGCACCCTATGAGCTTCATCTGTCATTATTTGAGCACTTCATTGAACTCCTTACTGAGTCAAGGTATGAACTGATGCAAGCCTAGTAATGGGATTTACAGGATTAGGTGATATTTAGAGAATACTCCAAATGGCCATCTCATTTCTTTTCTTCTTCCAGTGAAGCAGCAAAGAATGCCAAGTTAATGAGGGAATTCCAGCTCATCCCAAGACTGCTGTTGACTCTTCGAGACATGTCCCTGTCCCAGCCCACTATTGCTGCCATTAGCAACGTGCTGAGCTTTCTGCTCCAGGGCTTTCCCAGCAGCTATGACCTACTCAGGTAGCCCACACCTGGATAATTCTGTCTTTCTTGGTTCTGTTATCTTGGTCAAAAGTACTTCATGGTCATACTGCTGAGGAGTGTGTAACATGGAGTGCTCATGTACTGCGTTTTTTTCCTGTATGAACTAGATTGAACTAGATACCAGCAATATGTTGAAGCCTTGATTTGCATATGATTTTCAGTTTGCATCATGGTTGAATGATCAACCTGGTTTAATGTTCTACAGGTGAAAAGTGAAGGTGCTGAGGAGCCCCTTTTGTTCATGTAAAGCACTGAGCACTCCTCCTGAATACCATTGAATATTATTTGAGATGGGCTAAAAAGATACTTCTGGTTAAAATGCAGTTTTGATTACTATCTTGAATGCAAAGTTTAGTTACAGATTTTTTCTTAATCATCACTGTGTGAAAAGGTATTTAAGGCTGTCAGATATAGTAAAACTAATTCTGACTGATGAAAATTACACTATTTACTGCAATTCATATGTACAGGAGTATTTGAAATGCTTTAAAGTAGTTTAACTCCTTGATAACTCGATTTTTTTCATCTCTCATTTCATGGAAATGGATAAAGTATTGCGGGGAGCTCTTAGCATATGCATGGTCATGTTTTCAGCTTCTTACTTTTAACTACAGTTACAGCCTCAACCTGAGCATCTTACCTGCCTTTGCTTTAATTATACAGAACAAAAATTATTCAAGAATAAAACAATTGATTTTATGCTTAAATGGTTACAGAATAGATTGTAGACCATTGTTCCCTGATCTCCTTCCTGGAAATAAAAAATAAAAAATGTTGCATGAGTTGGGAAAAGTTGCACTAGCTAGGGATCTTTTCAGGTTAGCTGCAGAAGAAAGAGGAATTTATTGCATCTCCTTTCTTGGAGTGGTACATCAGTGTCTTGTCATGGAAAACCATGACCCTGTGTTACATAACTTCAAGCTATAGGCATAAATGTTCTTCCAGGGTTGAGTAACCACTGTTTTGATGTACTAATTGTTCAGCTGTAAGGGGTTGAGAATAATGTTTTGTTCTCCTTTAACTTGAGGTATTCCTTTTACTAGGACTCAGCGGTATCTCCCAGTTCCCTTTCCTGAATCCTAGCATTTTCAAGGACCCCTACCTGCAGACTTGTCTACAAATATTCCATTAATTACTACAAGTTAGTTTGTGTTTTGGCTAGTAACTTTAAATGGCGATCATTTTCATCAATCTTCAGATGTAAGAAAGATGACATTTTTGGATACCTCCCTGTCACTGGTGTCATGGTTTTGCACTTCAGGTGAATTATTGATAGATGAGAGTGCATCTGTCATATCAATGACTGATTTTTTTTCCGTATACATCAAGGTTTGGACAGTTCATCTCTTCCACTTTACCTACGTTTGCAGTCTGTGAGAAGTTTGTGGTCATGGAAATAAACAATGAAGAAAAGCTTGACAGCGGTAAGTGTTGACAGTACTTAGAAGCAGGAGAGTAAAATACTTTGTGGTCTCTTCTGTGCTTGAATACAAAAGATGTAGAAATAGTATCATTAACAATGTTGTAATTTTGTTATAACCTGGCTGCCAGTTTGTGGGGCTTTAGTTTTCAGTATTGACTGCAGAGCAGAGCAAAACACTTTTTTGTTTCCTTCATTTAACACGGTATGGTTTTGTTCTCCTTCCTCCACTTGCTCCTTCCAATCAGCTGTGCATCTCTGCTTTTTTGTGGGAAAAGGAAAAAAAAAGACCAAAAAACTGGTTACGAGGTGCATCAGCCCTCCAGGTGTGGAGGAAGTGAAAGAATTGACTAAGCCTAGTAACTTTTTTTTAGGTAAAAAAAAGAAATGTTACCATCCTTCAGTAATTCTTACACTGAATTGTTTTGAGACCATTTCTACCCTTATTTACCTTGTTGCATTTTCAACCAGTCTCCCTGAACAGAAATGTTTTAGTCCCACAGTGGATGTCAGCCAAATAAATAGAAAGATTATCCAAAGAACCTCTGTTTCTACATCTCTTGGGAATATACTGGTGCAGAGGGACAAGTGAGAAAAGTTCCTCTGTTTACAGTTAATTGTTCATATTGGTGTTCTCACTACAGGCCATCAGTTTTTTGTTTGGTTTGGGGTTTTTTTTTTCCTCAGGCTAATGGCAGCCTGAGCTGTTTTTTGCATGCGTAGGGGACTGAAGAACCTTGGGAAGAAATTCAGGGTGTGGCAGAAATGAAAAGAGAAGCTGTTGAGGCAAAGGGCAGGTGATTTTTATGCTACTGGTGTTCACCACTTCTGCTGGACTTCTGCCATAGAAGATCCTTTGTTGTCTGCATCTTGTGCACAAAACCTTGGTCCAGAAATTCTCCATTTATCTGTCTGTCTTCGTTTTTGCATATGTTGCCTCAAGCTCTGCTGCTCTTTTTTTCCTTTAAATAATGTGAAAGCAGGGGTCTTCCCTTGACAGCATAAGCTACAGGAAGAGGGATTTGCAAAATAGCTGTGAAGTTAGTCCTGAGCTGCATGGATTGGCTTGGTTGCAGTAAATGTGTTTTTCAACTGCTGATGAGCTTGGGGATGTGTTGAAAGAAAAGGAAACTAATTTTTCTCTCCATTTCTTAGATTTGGAGGAATTTGGGAAGTATCACGGTCTATCCCTTATGATTTCTACATCTTCCCAACCACTCCACTTTCAAAATGCAAAATGTTTATTTAATTGCCATGTTTTGCGGTTTTGAGAGAAGAGAGGGATGGGAAGGAATGGTGACAGATAGTGGCCACCTCAGTTCAGGTTATTGTCTCAGAAGCTGTGATTCTCTTTTACCTGTTCTTCAAACTGCCCAAAGTCTGTGTGACAATGATAAGGAGGCACCAGACATTTCTCAGCACCATATAATGGGCTGCTTGCACTTTAGCACAGCCTGAGTGTGGGGTCAGGTTGTATTTGCTTATGTGTGGAATTTATGAATAGCCTTTAAAACACCCAGGTTCCAAAATCCTAATTTTGCCTCTTTTTTGTTGTTGTTGTTTGTTTGTTTTTTAATATTTAGGAACAGAGGATGATTTTGGAGGACTTGTTTCAGCTAATCTTATTCTACTACGGAACAGGCTTTTAGATATCCTTCTGAAACTTCTCTATACATCTAAAGAAAAGACAACTGTTAATTTGCAGTAAGTACAAAAATCCCTTGAGGCAGAGAAAGGATGTAATTTTTTATTTCAAGGGGAAGAATTATACAGCCTCTGTTCAATTCACTGGTTGAGTTGCATCATTTTATAGGAGCTGTTGAATGGTTTATTCAGATGTCACTGAACTACTCTCAGGTGTGCTAGTAGAAATGGGATACATGATTAATTTTGTTATTTTCTCTTAACTTCATGCGTAGCTATAGAAAAAATAAAATCTGTCAAAGAGAAAACCTTCATTTTTAGACAACTGGGATAGTCAGCTTCAGTAGGAGATATCACTAAGATTATCAACCCTAGAATGCCCCTTAAAATTGCAAAAAACCCTTCTGATTACTCCCAAGCAATTCTCCCCTTAATAAAAACAATGAAAGAAACCACCTTTCTTCATTTTTTCATACCAGTTCATTTGGAAAACTTGTGAAAACTTTTTGTTCAGCAAAAAGATTTCAGTTCAGAATTCCATATTTGTTATCAAAGGCACCAATTGGAGAAATCTCGTGCAATGGAATTACTCCAGGAGCTGTATTTAGTCTTTCCTTTCTTCTAAAAAAAATGCACATTGGCTGTTTCATTTAACAAGAGTTGATAAGTGATATTTCTTGTTTGTAGCAAACTTAACTAAGAATTTTCTTCCAAAGTTTGCCCTGCAGTGGAAGACACTGATTTTTGCTGTCTAGAAGGAAACTAAATGCTGTAAAATGTGACTTTTCTTTTTTCCTCACTTCACTTAGGGCTTGTGAAGAACTGGTCAAGACCCTGGGTTTTGATTGGATTATGATGTTTATGGAAGAACATCTGCATTCCACCACAGTCACGGCAGCCATGCGAATTCTCGTGGTCCTGTTGAGCAATCAGTCCATCCTTATCAAGTTTAAGGAGGGTCTCAGTGGAGGAGGCTGGCTGGATCAGACCGATTCTGTCCTGACCAATAAGATTGGTACTGTGCTAGGTAGGCATCTCAGCCCCTTGGGGCTCAGGGATTCCTGGGGGCACCTGTGCTGGGCTGTTGAGCTGTGGGTTATTGTGTGGGTGCTGTCTGGCTGAGGCCTTTCTGTTACTCTTGTCTGTGCTGCCATCAGATGCTTCTGCACTTCATTTCTCTTACAAGCAAGAGTTAAGATTTCCTGGGCAAAAGGGAGTGGTTTGACAGAGCTGCCCTTGGCTGACATGATACAGATGTCATTGTAGTTCAGCTGATCTCCATGAAGCCTGTGTAGCTAATTGGTTTTTTCTCTGACCATCAAGGTAAGGTTAAATGTGTCCTGTGGACAGGCATGGCTGAGCTACATGCAAAGGAAGCACAGAGCAGCACCTTATGCACACAACTAATAAAGATTCAGTAGAGTTGACTTGTTCATCTGAGCTGCTTTGACTAGTGAATGCTGTGTCCATCAGATTTACCAGTTTGGATTTTTGCTGTCTTGGAAGTTTCTGCATTTACAGTATCATCTCAGCATTCCTTTTCCTTTTCCTCTGCTGCATTCTTGTGTATGCAAGAACACTTTCTATTGAAGGCTTTTTTTTTTCTGGTTCTTAAATCCTCAGTTTATCCAGGTTATCAGACCTCTCAATTACCCCTTGTGACCTGGAATTGTGTATAAGGCTTTAGGGCTACAGGACTCATTTTGAGCATCTCTGAGCTGTCTGAAATGTATCTCCAAATGTTTAAAATAATGTTGTTTGTCAGCTCTTTATAAAGAGGTATAGTGGCCATTTCCCACCGACCTGTTTTTTTCCCAGTCAAAATAAAATAGCTTTTCAGGTGAATGTCTATTCAGGCCCTGGTGTAAACTCATTGACATTAAATGAGGGTCTTCCATGAGCCTCAGTAGCCTTTAGATCAGAGCAGTGTTATCCAGTAGTACTTTTTAACTTCATTGTTGTTCCTAAAATAACTGTTCAAGGAGCCACCTGTCTGTGTTGCAGCAGTACATGATCTGTTACTGCACTAAAAGTTTTTCTGAATTGGTCTACTATAAGGAAGTAATTGAAGTGTTGTTGAATTGATCTTCCTTCAGGAAGAGGGCTCTTCCTGAAATGAAAATACCAACGACATAAAAAATATTTCTTTCTGCTTTGTATCTTTGATAGATTTCAAATATAGTATCCTGTTATTTTTTGCTTAAAGAAAACTCTCTTTTTACTGTTTCCCACAATATATCAGTCAGTATATTCAGCTACAAGCATAGGATGGTTCTCTGCATTGCCAGTAAATTAGGAGGATTAAGGAAAATAGTTTTTCATAAGCTGTAAAACACATGTAAATATTTATTGTTAAAATAAAAAGCATCTGTTGTTTGGATCATTCTGATTGAGGTTCTGTATTTTATTTAAGAAACAATTTTGCATATGCATTTCCCTTGCATGGGTTGTGCTTTAAAAACTTGAAAGCATTTTAGGGAATAGACTATTCTTTATTTAGTATGTACTTTAAATGTCTAATACCATAAACATTTTCTTCAGTCACAAAATCTAAGTAAGATTTTGATTTACAATTACATTTGAAAGCATTTTTCGAGTTTCTCTATTTTCCCTGTTATAATATCACTTTAATTGAATCCAGGCTAAACTGTGGTGAAAAAGATATTTTTAAATTTGAGTCTCGTAACCTGATAGTGACAGATTATCTAGTTTTTGTACACTGTGATTTTTAATAAATCATGACATACTGTCTCCAAGATTTCTCATGAAACCAAGTACGACACATTTTTGTTGAAGGTTACTGATGGAATTTCTGCAACCGTGTAGCACAGATTTCATTAGTCTGATTTCTGAGAGATGTTTTCTGTTAAAAAAGTCAATTTTTGGTGGAAAGTGTATCTGGATTTGAGCCTCAGAAAAACCACCTGACCTCCGGCAGTGTCAGAACACTGGCTCACAGTGCTGATGTGGAGACTGAACTGTCTTCCTGCTTCTTTCCTTGCTTGAAAATGAGTGCTTCTGCCACCCAGGTGTATTATTTTATTTTTTTTCTTTAAGTAGGAAGTTGAAATATGTAGGTAGAAGCACAGTCACGAAAGGTGGTTCTGGCAGCACTTACATAAAATGACTATTTAATGCTTACTACCAGCTAATTAATCTTTAACAAAATATCTGGAATAAGATGCCCCGAGACACAAGTTAGCTGCCCATAGACTTAAATGTACCATGGGTTGCTGTTTCATTATCTGTAACTGAGATTAAGGTGATATTTCCTCTCAGCCAGCAAGATATCTATTTTCAGAGATATTTTTTGAGTGTTTTAAAAGTCAGAAATTTTGGGCACAGCCAGAAAATGGATCTGTGTGTGTAAGCAGTTGCATTAAGCAGTCTGTATGGAACAGTGTTTTTTATGTGGTACTGGGAAGCAGTAATTTCCTTTATTGTTCTAATTGTTTAAAAAAAATGAGACCTCTGAAGCAGAATGGTGTCGTGTGTGTGTGTGTGATAGTCTGTATGCTGACATTTTACTTTTTACAGCATTACTTTCTGAGGAGGTCCCCTTTGAATCTCACCAGGTGAGCAGGAAGGGTCCTCCCAGGTCATTGTTGTCCCTCTTAACGTTGCTGGCTTTGTGTCTTGTTTTCTCTCGTAGGGTTCAATGTCGGCAGGAGTGCCGGCGGCAGATCGACGGTGCGGGAGATTAACCGGGACGCTTGTCACTTCCCGGGCTTCCCCGTCCTGCAGTCCCTTCTCCCAAAGCACACTAATGTGCCTGCACTCTATTTCCTCCTCATGGCCCTTTTCCTGCAGCAGCCAGTCACTGAACTGCCTGAAAACCTGCAGGTCAGTGCACCTGTCATCAGCAGCCAGTGTAATCAGGGTGCCAAGGTAGGGATTATCCAGTAAGATGTGAATGCAATTCTGTCTGTCGTGAAAGAAAATAATGGATTAACCAGGCCCTCTCCTTCTTCCCTGCAGCTGACCCACAGTCATGATGTGGTGTTTAGTGCTAAGCTCTTTGGGGTGGGAGTATGTAGAAGCCGGCCTGCTATGGCTTATCTGTCACTGGTGTCACTCTGGTCCATTTTGGGGTCAAATGAGAAGCAGATCCCTAATTTAAGCTGTCATGCTGTGGGCATTGAAGGGAACATGATCTTTTGCTTTCTTTCTTTGGTTGTGTGGTGGGGTTTTGTGGTTTTTTGTGTTAAGGAGTGGGCAGTTGCTGTGTTAAAGAGAGTTCATGGGTTCCAGGCAGAACAAGGTTGCTTTTATTTCAGAAAATCTCTGTGGTTTTATTGGGAAACAACTCAGTTGTTGCTGAAAAATATTGGTTGTTCTTATTCTGAAGGGGTTATTTTGGGCTTTTGAAGTAAGTGAGTAGATATTATATGACCTACAACAGTCCTAGGAAACCCCAGGGTTGTGCTTTATGAAGAAAAGCCACACACACTCCAGATAGACAAGGTGCCTATTTAGAATGGGTGCAGCGCTGACATTTATTTATCAGTGAGAACTGAAAAGTAAAATTTTCAAACCAGAAGGTGCCTCTGCCTTCTTTTCTCAAGAGGAATTCTTGACAGCACATTCAGCACTCTGTTACCATGGGGTAGAGGGATGAAACTCACTCCTCTGCCTTACGGCATTGAAGTATGACACTGTTAAACTGAAACTAAATTTGATGACTTGGTAGCACTCTTAATGTTAGAAGTGGACACTTGGTCCCATTTTATTTTTAATTGATTTAATTATTTAGACTTGCTGGAAAATGCAACTTGATTTGTTTGTGTTAGTCATATCTTTTTTTTGCTGTGGGGATACCATGTGGGTTTTACTGCTAGATGTGAGTCATTTGATTGTGCAGCATGTGTGCTAACAATTCTTTTGTTTCAAAACACTTACATTCTTTATGAGAAATGAGAACTGTGTGAGAAGATGAGAGCTGCAGTTTCATTAGCTCATGGTTGAAAGAAATTTTCTTCAGTTACATGTGACCTTCATATGAAGTTTGGTGATAAAGTTTGAAGGATGTAAAACAACTAATTTTTTTATCTACTGCCAAATGAGTATATTGTATCTATAATAAAAAGCAGATAGAATTACACAGGAGAAAGGGATTATTTCATGTATTTTCTTCTTTTTCACGTCTTACAGTTTGATTTAGACTCCATTTGGACATTCATATTTGGAGTTCCTGCCTCCTGTGGCACTGTTACCTCCTCAATACACAGTGTTTGCACAGAAGCTGCCTTCTTGTTACTGGGAATGCTGAGGAGCATGCTGA
Source organism: Sinosuthora webbiana (assembly GCA_013397395.1). NCBI lineage: Eukaryota > Metazoa > Chordata > Aves > Passeriformes > Sylviidae > Sinosuthora > Sinosuthora webbiana. The sequence continues at coordinate 395,495 of VXBN01009199.1, forward strand.
ATTCTGTAAGCATTAAAAATTTTGCTTGTATTTCAGTATACTGTGTTGTTTGAGTTTCCACATGGTCAAAAGCCAAATTAGAAAGGTCAAGGCTTTGTTATAGTATCATGACAAAATTAGCTGTGAGTTAGGCTCCTAATACTTGGGTGAAAATTATAACTTTCTTGAGTTTTTCTATGTTACTTTTTTCCAGTATCTGTAGAAATATTAGTAGCCACAGAACTCTCTCTGCTTTTTCACAAAAAAGCTGAGCTTTCTGTTTAGCTGCAGTTAAAACAAAACAAGAAAGCAGAAGGATACAGTGTCCTTGGCAGAGATAATTGAATTTCTTTCCCGATTAACATCATGGGAGAATGTTTGAGACTCTGTATCCCATATGCTCAGAGCTATGTGAGTTGCAGATTTCTTTCGTGAACCTTCCTCATGCAGAGAAGTCCCTGACTATGAATAGCCCCATGCCAGAGGAAATGAATTTACTGCCAGAGAAATGTCATCTTCTCATCTTTGTGTCTAATGTCAAGAGTAGGGAAAGTTGGTTTCTCAGTAGGAAAATGTTGTATTTCCTTGAAGCCAGAATGTGTTATCTGCTGAAAATTGCCTCCTGAAGTGCTTGAAAAGCAGCACCTGTTTGGTTGTCACCTGTTGGGTCATCATGTGTATGCAATATGCACTATTGCTTGCATGTTGCTCCCAAGGTAACATGTCCAGAAGCATCTTGTGGACAAGTGTACCTGCTGCAGTACCTGTTCCTGTTGTCACATGTTCTGTCTCTGCTGGTGACCCATCATGGTGTTTGGTCCTCACCTGTTTGGATACACTTGAGACATAGTTAGAGACATGTGCTGTGTCTTGTGTGCTGTCATCAGACATGTTCAGCTGTGCCATCACATTTTGGGTTGGCTCCAGTCTGGTCATGTTTGCCAATATTTCTGAGTCATTATATGATAGGGCACACATTTTAACTTATGGTCAACGATGTGCTGTAAAATGCAGTTGGCCTCCTGTTTGAGATGTGCCTGAAAGCCTGCTCTTCCTTTCTGAAGTATTCTTGGATTGGTGCTGTCTGTGCTAATCTGATGTTTGTTTCTCAACCCAGCCCTGGCAGTCAGAGGAGGAAGGCTCTTGGCTTCGGGAGTACCCAGTCACCCTGATGCAGTTCTTTCGGTATTTGTATCACAATGTACCCGACCTCATTTCCTTGTGGATGAGTCCAGAGTTCCTGTGTGCGCTGGCAGCAACAGTGTTTCCTTTCAACATCCGACCTTACTCTGAGATGGTAGGAAATCCAACTACTCGCCTGTTCCCTTTTTCACATGAGTGTTACTTTTGAGGATTTATCACTTACCCATCGTACCAAGATAAAGCTCTACTCACCTTGCAGAAGAGATCATCATCAGGGCTGAGCTGGATGTTTTGTGCTTGGGTTGTGGAACTGAGAGAAGAGTGTGTTAAACTGCAGGGCAGTTGTTGTGCAGGGACATCAAAAGCAGCATTTTAGGGGCAGCAGTTTGCTTCTTTTCTGGTGGACAATTATATTCAATGGTATGAAAAATGTTAGCTCAGATTTACAAAAGCAAAATGCACTGAGTCAGCTCTCTGCTCTGGAGGATGTCATGAAACCTAAAACCTCTTTTTCCTCACACTTCCCATTTCTGCTTTTGTGGCTTAACCACAAAACAATGTTCTTGTATTTCCTGAAACTACTGAGTTCAGGCCAGGAGAGGGTGTGAATTCAGCTTTGCTTGCATTGCTGCTTGAAGTTTTCTTTGAGCTTAGTGTCATTTGCAAATGGTTCTATTTCTAGAGTATGAATGGCAAGGGAAAAAATAGATATTGTTAGCCAACATCTTAAAGTAATTCTGTTAAGAACATGGAAAGATAATTAGTCTAGAGGTTACCAAATGCTAGAACTATGGAGAGTATGATAAAAAACTTCAGGAGATAATTACTGGGGTCTGCTATTATTTTTGTTGTCAATAAAAGCAGGAGGCCAATTTTTAACCGTGCCTGCTTGTGAGTGTCTCATAAACACATGGGGTTTTTTTTGCTTTTTTGTTAAACTTGCATTTAAAGTAGATTCCAGAAGCTTGTTCTCTCAAAAAGAAAGTGCCACTTACAAACTGGTAATGCTGATTTGGCATTCACCTGTGCAGAGTTTTTAGAGGAGCCTTTTGTCTCTGAGCAGGCGCTAATTACTAGATCCCTTGAAATTCTGTGTAGCTGCCTGGCAACTTGAGCTCTTTGCTGTTTGAGGATGCTCCTCACTCCAAATCGGTTTACTCCTCTGCCCAATTGTGTAGTACTTATCAATGCCTGGTGAAATAGCTGAATCACAGACAGATTTCTGCAACAAAACATTATAATCTAAATTCAGCTGTGAGAAAATATTCTTAACTTTTTAAAAGGTCTTTCAGCTTTTCTGAGATTGCTATTAAAAACAGAAAAAATACATATTTGGCCTTCTCTTAATTTCTTGAAAACACTCTCCTGCTAAAGCAGACCAAATGTTCAAAACATTTGGTTACTTGACACGTAAGCTGGCGATGCAAGAGACCTGTTGAGGGAAATCATATTGTCTCCTCTTTCATTTAAAGAAGAGAGTTGCATAAAAAGAGTCAGTCTTCTGCATTTGACAGCCTCCATTACTGTTTGTGCTTTTGTTACAGTCCTCTTTAAGAGCTAGCCTTTCAAAGGTTTCTGTTCATCAGAAATGGGAAAGCTGTGGAGACCCTTTTTTTTTTTCTTCTTCTTCTTTTAGAGATTTTTGGGAAACCGGCTTACCCATAACTGCACTCTGATGAAGGTATTGTATTAAAAGAAAAAAAAAAAGGCTCAGTTCCTTTTTTGTTTTATGTTATGTAAGCTTGATGGCCTTTTTTTAGTTGGCTTCTGTCTTGATTTTATTTTAACTGCTTTAGTTAATAACTTTTTCAAAACTTTTCTTTTTTCTTTTTTTTCTTTTTTTTTTTTTTTTTTTGCAATGAGAACATTTATTTTTGCCAAGTATCTAGAAATCACCCAAGTGATTCTGTTGGCCAGGGAGCATGAAATGTAACTCATGCCAGATCATTGTTTGCCTTGGGAATCCAAAACTGGATGTTTCCATATTGGGGAACTGATCCTGAACATCATCATTTTCTAAAAAAGCTTCTTAAGAAGCAAAATGTGAAGTGAAATGCCCTTAGAAAGACAAGCGAAGAACAGAAAAGTGAAGAAACTGCCATTAATTAGCTGATCTCTACAGTTTTAACATGTTGGTTTTTACAGGTCACTGATCTCGATGATGAAGTTGGGTCCCCAGCTGAAGAGTTTAAAGCCTTTGCAGCTGATTCTGGCATGAACAGGAGCCAGTCAGAATACTGCAACGTGGGCACCAAGACCTACCTGACCAACCACCCTGCCAAGAAGTTTGTGTTCGACTTCATGCGGGTGATGATCATTGATAACCTATGTCTCACACCAGCCAGCAAACAGACTCCACTGGTGGACCTTCTGCTAGAGGTAGAGTTTCTTTGGGGTTTGTGTTTTGGTTTGGTTTTGTTATTTGAGGTTAGTTGTGACACCTTATTTCCTAAAATGTTTTTTTTTTCTGTTACCTTGCAAAGTTAGGCTAGTGATGACCTGTGATTCAGTGAATTGTCCTGAAATAAGAGTGGAAAAAAAAAGAAACACTAGTGTTTCATAAAGAGTAGTTTGTTCACTTTTCTTTAATGGCTTGGAAAACCAGCATGAGAAGTTGTAGCTATCCTCAAATTTTATTTTTGTGTAGTCTGATAGAGTGGTTTAACACCTTTCCAACCATGACATCCATATTGACATTGTTCAAAATATAAAACCCCTGCAGAAATATTAGGGGTTCTGTTCATATTAGATAAAAAGAAGTTGTGCTCATAGATGGTGCCAGTTAGATAAAAAGACATATGGGGCCATATACTATAAAGCCTCACAGAATAACTCTGTTATCTTTCTGTAAATCAACTTCTGAAGTTCGTGACTCTTGAAAAAAGCATTGTCCTGCTAATGGTGAGGCAGGGAGGTGAGGAGTTTAGTTACTGTTTAACTACTTACACCTTCAGACAGCGCATTTTGAAATGTTCACTTCACATCACTTCTCATTCTCCTTGACCTACCTGTGAGTTACCTCATCTTACATGTTGCTGAGTCTCCCTGATTTTTTTTGAAAGCTGCAGGAATTTTGGACCATGTTTGCATGCTTGTGTATTTCCTAACAAATTTCCTGGGGCAGTTAAGCACCTCTTTGCTGTCACAAAGCAAAAACAAATGAAATGTCAGAGGATGTCAGTTATCCACAGACACTGGGAGGCATATTTGAGACCATGTTCAAGTGGCTGCAGTTCTTTACAGCTCTTTTAACTTGTTATCACTTGTCAGTGCTACTGGCCCCTTAGCATAAATAGGATTGGGTGGATACACATTGCTAAACTTACTGTTATTTCTCTTTCTACAACCTGAACGTTTGATCCGTCCCATTTACTCATTGTTTACTAAAGGAGGTGACTTGTGTCAACTGAGGAGATCACAGGCTGGCCATATGTTTCCAGTGGAGAGTTTCATGCATCTTTTCAGAATGTGTCCTATTCCAGTTCCTATTATGGCAGAAGATAAATTTCCTGGATTTAAACAGGAATAATGCCTATCCGCAAGACTGCATGCAGCCAATGTATACTTGACATGCATGCTTACATTTTTTGATAAAGCCAAAACTATACTTGAGACAGAACGTTAAGAGAAAAAAAAAAAGTAGTTCATGGGAGCTGAGAGAAAAGGAAATCACCTAGAACACTCTTCCTCTTTTTTGCTCAGAGATATTAATTATCCTAATACTATTTTTAATACCTTCTTTTAGGCTTCTCCTGAAAGATCAACACGAACACAGCAGAAAGAGTTTCAGACGTATGTTCTGGATGGAGTGATGGACCACCTACTTGCAGCTGATGTTTTATTGGGTAATACAGCAAAGTTTAATATTCAATCTGTTGATTTGGACACCAGGTTTTGATTCAGTGACTTTACCTTTTCTGGTATTCTGTTTTGTTGCAACTTGATCATCTTAATTTTTTTTCTCCTGCCCTTTCTTTTCCTTTATTGTGTAAATGGTGTTGGTGTGCTTGCATGTTCCCTCCCTACCTTGATTGTGCCAAAGCTGTAAAATGGGTTAGTTACAAAAGCTACCTGGCTTAGGGGGTCCAGTCACTTTTCATGGTGACTTGCTGGACTTCCCAGGAGCTCTTGGGCTGCTCTGCCTCCATCCCAGGTGTCATGAGGGGCTGGATGCATTTCTGTTCAAACTTGCTTGTAAGACTCCCCATTTCTTACCACAGCAGTAATTTGTCTTCCTGTGGGTGCAGTGCATTAATAAAATAAATCCAGAATCATGTTTTAAAAATCCAGAATCATTTTTTAAAAGATAAAATAAAAGTCCAGAGCCATGGTTGCTTACATCAAAGGGAAAGTCCTGTTGTAGGGAAGCCATGAGATTTTAGCTTTCATTGACTCTTTCTCTTTTATGGAAGTCTGGGAAGCATAACCTAATGTGAATGTATTGATGCAGATGGGGTTTTTTGATAAATGTAGAAAACTTCAGGGCTTTTTGTTACCTAGGTGAAGATGCATCTCTGCCTATAACAAGTGGAGGAAGCTACCAAGTGCTGGTGAACAACGTGTTTTACTTTACACAGCGTGTGGTAGATAAGCTTTGGCAGGGCATGTTCAACAAAGAATCCAAGCTTCTTGTGGACTTCATAATCCAGCTCATTGCACAGGTAACAGGGCTGTTGTACTACCCTGCCTGAAAAACCATTTTTACAGGTTATGTTGAAATGTATGGAGTGATGTCACAAAACAGTCTGCGTGTTTGGGTCAGCACAGAAATGCTTTTCTTTCTCAGGCTCACTCTCTCTTCACTGAGCTTTCTTAGCACATCTTTCTGTGAAGAGTAATTGAGTAAGAACTGCTCTCAGATCACATTATTTTTTAGAAATCCCCCCAAATAAACAATGAAATATGCCTCTCATTAATTTTGAGAAGTTCCTTAAATTCACCGTGACATTTTTGGGAAGCTCCCTCACACACTTTTATTGGAGATTAGAGATTTTATTGGGTTTTAGAAATCAGCAGCATCATTACAGGTGTTAAAATTCTAAGTGTTTAATCATTAATGTCATTTCAGTTCTTGAAATTCATGGAATTGACACTTACAGTAAAATGCCACTTTTGGGAAATGAGCTTGGGTCAATTCAAGGGGAGAGTGTGTGCCAGTAAAATGAGTTGCTGCTACTTCTGATCATGTTTCTTTTACTTCCCATCAGTCAAAAAGAAGATCTCAGGGACTCTCTCTGGACGCCATTTATCACTGCCTGAACAGAACCATCCTGTATCAGTTCTCAAGAGCGCACAAAACTGTTCCCCAGCAAGTGGCTCTCCTTGATTCCCTAAGGGTCCTTACTGTGAACAGGAACTTAATTTTGGGACCTGGAAATCATGATCAGGAGTTCATCAGCTGCCTAGCTCACTGCTTGATTAATCTGCACGTGGGAAGGTAAATACTTTAGGCAGAAGTGCATTCTAGAACCAGGGCTGGGAAGTACTAAAATGACCTCTTTTTTTACTCACCTTGCAAATAAGTCAGCAAATAGTTTTCCGCCAGTGAATTGCAAGCAAGCTTGAGAGATTCATTTTGAGACAAAATTAGGTTTGAAGATCCTGGAAATAAGAGAACATTTTTACCTCTTTTTGCAGAGGTATTTTAAATACTGACAAATGTGTTTATCCAACTGTTTTGTTGTTAACCTTTTATAAATCGAGGTGTTTTAAAGATAGAAGGAAACACTGGTGCTAGGTAATTAATAGTCAGAGGGTCCTGTCACTGGAGTTATTGTCTGTTGAATCATTTCATTCAAGTTCAATATCTTGGTGTATTTCTTCTGCATAGCATTGAGTAAGGCCAGTCGTGCATTAAATCAGGTGTCTGTGACAAATGCTGTAGACACCCACTTTCCTGCATTGCTGCAAATGCCAGCCTGGCATTTTCATTTGTTCTTTCCAAGAGGGATGCACAACTTGTGTTTTATCCAAAGACACTTGGCAACACTCATCAAACCCCAGTGTTCTCCATTTCTGGCCTTGTCTGTTCTGTGTTTTGTGTTTCTTCAAATATCACCATCTTCCTCTAGTGGCACCAGTATCCATGGCACATCATCTCCTCAGTACAGAAACATAAGCCTTCAGTTCAGCTTTCAACTATGGATTGTCACATTGTCAAATGGACAGAAGTGAAGGTGCTTTGCTGTAGTAGTGTGTATTAATCTTTGTGAATCTGGTACACAGTCAAATGCTTTATCTTGGCTTGGGTTTTTGTGTCTTTTTATTCTGATGGTTGTTAATCCATTGTGTATTTGTAGCAATGTTGATGGGTTTGGATTGGAAGCAGAAGCCAGGATGACAACTTGGCACATTATGATCCCCTCTGATATAGAACCAGATGGAGTCTACAATCAAGATGTCAGTGAAGGTAATCTGAGAATGACAAAGCCACAGATGTCTCATGATGCCACTTCTGTATTATCATCACTAGTCTTTTACCCCAGTGACTTGGGGCAGGGGGTTGTGGTGTGTGTGTGTGTTACCCAGCTTTCTCTGGAGGGGTGTGGGGGGGCTGTGTGTGTATAAAAATATATTAAAAACAGATGAAAAGAATCTTGGAAATGCCAAAATAGACACATTGAGGATAAATTACTGTTTTGTTAAAATAAGAAGAGCTCTTCATTGTTTTCTGGACACACTCCAAAAGTAGAAATACAGTTTTATAGGCACTGTTTTAAATGCAATAGAAGTGGCTTATTTTAAGATAAGAAATATGTGGTATAAACTACACAATTGCTATTTTGTGTCATGCTTACAGTCTTTCACTCGAAGGAAGTTTATGAACTAGCTGTGGAAGAAAGTGTGCAGTGATACTTAAATGTGTGTGTTTAATATTTATGCAGGGACTTAGGCATGCATTTTTTGTGAAAATGATGAAGCATAATGTATATATAGTTTTATATATATTTATAGACACAGACTCCTATAAGGTTTTTTCAATCTCATTTTGTTAATAAATGGATGTGGGAGATGATTCACAACTAATCAGAGACGGTGTTTCAAATTCACTGAGAAAAAACTGCCAAAATCAATTGTTAGATGCTTTCTGATAGCATATATAATGGCAAAATAGGCACTCTGGCCAAAGGCATTTCACACATCATGCAAGGGGGGAGAAACTACAGTGTAATCACAGAAATTATTCATTTTGCTACTGTAAAAATACCAATTCTATGAGCACTGTAGAGAGCTTGCTGTTTGTGATCTTGTACTTTTGCAGGTCGCCAGCTTCTTTTAAAAGCCATAAATAGAGTGTGGACAGAGCTGATCCACAGTAAAAAACAGGTTTTGGAAGACGTTTTCAAGGTGACACTGCCTGTCAATGATCGTGGCCAAGTGGATATAACTGTTGCCAGACCTTTCATTGAGGAAGCGAGTTTAAAGTGTTGGCAAAATCATTTGGGTAAGTCGTGACTGAGGATTTGCCTGTCCTGAAGGGTGGATTTCCTCAGAATGAGCTGTATGCACTGGGTGTTTTAATACAGGCTTAACTTTTTTGTAGCTGTAAATACTCTAAAAACTGGCACTGTGTAACACAGAATCCTTCAGAAACTGGACCATAAACAGGATATTCTTACACTCCAGCACACAGGGCCCTCTGTGTCAGCAAATAGCATTTTGTGGGTTACAGTAGTAGAGGCATTTAGCTCTTCACCATGAACTCTTGCATTGGGGTAACCTCTGTTACCATTTCCAGGATTAGATGTGCTAGGCAGGCAGGGGGATCCTCTTGAGCATGTCTGGGTGCAGCCTGCAAACTCTTGGTCTGGTGATGAGATGGGAAATGGGTGGCTGAGCAGTCCTTCTCTAGCAGCAGGGATGCTCTGACCAGTTCTTGGCTGGGAAATCCCTTCAGCATGGGAAGCAGTTCTGCAGGAAAAGGACCTGGGAATCCTGGTGGATGAGTTAGCTCTTTATCCATGTAATAAACATCAACTGGTACTTGACTGAATTAGCAAGAGTTTAGACAGCAGAAACTATCATTCCATAGATGTGATTCATTTGATGGTTTCACAGTTCTGAAATAATTGAGGTTAACCTAGATGTACAGAAAACATATTTGGAAACCTGGAATGCTTATTTTTGCAGTCTCTGTATTTCTCTGTGTTCCTGGCTGATGTTTGCTCAGGTGTCCAGTATCTCCCTGATGGCCAGTATATTTGCAGAAATAGTTTGAGTAGAGCTACACTGTTTTTGAAGCAACAGAAAAGGTCATTCTATCTAAAAAAAAAAAGTATAATGGGGGAGGGGGAAAAAAACCTCTAAAAAGTGGCTCCCAACACTTTGTTTTTCAGCTCATGAGAAAAAATGCATCAGTAGAGGGGAGGCTTTGGTTCCAACCACACAGTCCAAACTTTCACGAGTCAGCAGTGGATTTGGCCTCTCTAAACTGACCGGTTCCAGGAGAAACCGCAAGGAGAGTGGGCTGAGTAAACACAACCTCTCTACACAGGTAATTTCTGTCAAGTAATAACCTGCAGTCTGAAATCCAGCAATGTATGTTCAGGGTTTGTGGTAAATATCCCAAGGTGGGGAATCTTGCGGTGTGTGAAGTATTATCTTGTGCTTGGTTTTCTTTCCCTTTTTTGACTATCCAGACTGGGCGTCTTGCTTCTGTGTGTCCTAATTTAGTAGGTCCATCTGCATATCTATAACATTAAGCTGAGAGTTAACCCTTCATTGTTGGTGAGACTGCTCAACTGCTTCTGGTTCATGACTGTGGTAATCTGGGTCTTAAGTCCAGTTTGCCATACTGCACTGAAATGGAAGCTGTCAAAGGTGTTGGTCCTTTTTTCCATCCTGTCCTCAAGATGGAAAGAGGGGTTTGAAAGTTTTGTGGAAAAATATGTCGTTAGTTTTCTTTCTGTGCTGAAAATTAGTAGGTGGCTTTGAGAAATTAATGAATTCTCAGTGCTCTCAGTCCTTTTCCTGGTGAGCAGGCATACAATGAATAGGAAAGGAAAGAATTTTACAAACAGAGCTGACAGGAACTGTTCCTGCTTGTGTCAGGAGAGGAAGCAATAAGTGGAAACAGAGATACCATGGGACAAAGTGAGGAGGGATGGGTGTCTTGAGAATTTCCAGCAAACTAGGCACCATCCACAAAATATTACTTAAAAGGAAGAAGGGAAAAGTCTTTCTCAGTGCTGATGTTTGGCTGTTTAGCAATGTTCCCAGTCTTTATTTTAAAGAACTATTCTTTGTGGGCAAGTTTAGCAAGGTAATGTATTCATAGGCTTTTCATTCAAACAGCCTCTTGTTTATAAAGTGTTATTCTATCTGTCACCTTGTTTTTGTCTTAGGAAATTTCCCAGTGGATGTTTACTCACATTGCAGTGGTTCGGGATCTGGTTGATATGCAGTATAAAGAATACCAGGAGGTATGGATGGCTTGCAGTGTTAATTACCTGACACTGATGCTTTGGCCTGTTAGGTTATACCAATGCCATTTTTCAGTATGAGGCTTGTGAAATATTGGGTTCTCGTAGGTGAAGTGCTCAGATGTTTACATACAGTTTTTATTTTTAAATACAATCAAATGAACAAATGAGGAAACTCATTTTGATATGGTTGTAGATGAAAACTCTTGTAGCAATATCATGTGTTAAATCTGAAATTTTTTAAAGAAGCCTAAATTCCTTAGAAGTGTAAAGAAAACCAAAGCAGGGAACAAAAAGAGAGAGACTGGAAATACACTGTCTTCCTAAAGCATTGTAGAAAAATGAAGAGGACATGTAGAGAAGCATTGTGTCTAAACAGTAACACAAAGAAAATGTTATGGTATCATGCAGTGATAGAAAGTGTCTGGTTTATGCCTTCCAGAATGAAATTGTTCCACCCTGTGGTGTCTGCCAAACATTCCCAAAGGCGTTTGGTTCAAACTAGCTGAGCTGCATGCTATAAATCTTAAGAAATAACTTCTGAGAAACAGGTCATTCAGAGCAATTTGTTAAAAAAAAAAACCACCAAACTTTTCTTCATTGAACTTCTCTCTCCTGCGCAAATAAAGACAGGAAGCCCTCCAAAGCAATTTCTGGTTTCATTCTTAAAATCGTGTTTTAAATCCCCTGCACTTCCCCATCTGTGTTCAGCGCCAGCAGAACGCGCTCAAGTACGTGACGGAGGAGTGGTCCCAGATCGAGTACGAGCTGCTGCGGGAGCGGGGGCTCTGGGGGCCCCCCATCGGCTCCCACCTGGACAAGTGGATGCTGGAGATGACCGAGGGGCCCTGCAGGATGAGGAAAAAGATGGTGCGCAATGACATGTTCTATACTCAGTATCCCTACATGCCCGAGGCTGAGCAGGAAACAAACTTGCTGGTAAGCATGCAGGTGTTTGGGATGGGTGATTGTAAGCCCTGTTGCAAAATGTTTTGGGGTTTTTTTTTATAGTTTTTTTCTTAAGAAATGTATTTTTCTCTATTGGTATGACCTGGTATTCTGTCTGTTCCTAAATGGTTGGTAAAGTCCAGTGGTATATTTAGGGAATGGACTGAATCACTTGGCTCAAAACCAAGCAAACTTGAAGAGATTACAACATAAGGGGTGCTGAGTGATCCTGCCAGCAAACAGCACAGGCATCTTCACAATCCTCCAGAGGCTGAAAGTACTGTAACTCTGTGAGGTTCTGTCTGGGTTCCTGGCCCTAATCTAGATAATGTGGAAAACAGTGATCTGGGGAAAAAAAAAAAAAAAAAGGTTACAGGCCTTGGTTTGGGTGCACTTGGGAAATGTACTATTATCAATCCACAAAGATGAAAGTGGGCTGTGTAGCAGAAATGTGTGTGGCCTTTGAAAGCTTAGCAGTTAGTTCCTGTTAATTTTGGAACACTGTTTTCAATAAATGAAGCAGTCTTTATTGTGTCTTTTTAGGCATGCATGTATGCATGCAGGATTTTTTTCCCTCAAATTATGCCTGAGTGTCAAAATACTTTACAAAAGCAGAGAAAACATAGAAGTCAGTCAGTTTGAAACTATTAGATATTTTTGCCTGTTTGTGGTCTGACACACAGTAGCTGTAGTGACAGTCTAATTCACATGAGGTAGAGAACATGCCATCATAGATTCTTCTCAAAAGTGTTCTTTCTCTGATGCTTATGTAATCGATGCCCTGTTTCCAGTCTGACTTCTCAAGCAGACTTCCTGAGACATCTGATGATACCATTCCTCAAAAGGTAAAGAAACAAGCACACTGACCGAAAGAATGTAAAATAAATACAACTTCTCCTGCATGTTAGGCAGTCTTAACAAGGCTTCTACGTTTGGCTTTCAACTTGCTCTTTCAGTAAATAATTCCAGACCTAAGGGTTTTTTCAGTAATCACATTAGAAGATGTTACTGTGCTGTCCTCAACCTTCACCTAATAAAACTTTCTGTAGACCTTCCCTTCTTTGCTGCACACTAACAGGCTGTGTTGGGCTGTGCTACCACTGTTCTCACTGTGTGGAGTGTTGTGGCTTTGGGACCTGAAACTATTGGTCAGTGGAACACGTTTAGTAATGGGCAACACATCACTTGGAAGCACCTACTGGGAAAGTGTTTCCTTCTAAGAGAGGATCTGGGGAGCGTTTTTCCTCCTTTTTGGCCATAATGGGCTTTAAAAGGCTGACTTTTGTTAAAGCCCATATTAATTTTGTCTCAGCTGGCTCTTCTCCATTTTGCTGTTAATAAAATGCAGACATTTGCTTAGAAAATATGCATCCTGTCTTGGAAAGAACAGACATGCTTGGAAGTGGCTTCTCTGCAAGCATTTTGGTATTATGCCTCTCTCTGTTAATTGGAGTCTCAGTCTTGCCCATCACTAAGTACAGTGTGTAATGTGCATTCACTCATTTTGAATTACCTTCAACAATAAACTAATTCATATAAATGCAAGTAATTCTCTTATACAGAATATCTAATATAAATTGTTCCTGTTTTCCATTCTTCACCTTAGCAGTGCTATAAAGGATTTCTCTTTATAGGTTATGTATAAGTTGTGTACACAAATGTTTTGAGCATTTTTTAAGTGGCAATTTTGTGCTGATAAGGGGTGAAGACTTGGTTAAGCATAAGAGATCAAATTAAATTACAGTGCCTTGAATTTTTTTATTTTTGGGGGCAGCCAATTTGATCTGAATAATAAATTTCTGTGTTGCTGATCTTAGTATTTTTATCATCCCAAGCATCAGCTTGTGATAAAGTTAGTTTGATTTGTATTCTGAATGTTGCTTCCTTAATTAAGTGAGGAATCTAAGAATTACCCTGTGATGGGGTTTGGGACAGACAAAGAGGAAGGAAACACAACACACACAAAAAAATCCCAAACCAAAACAACAAATGCTGAAGAGAACAAAAACCACCCCACAAAAAAAAAAAA
>VXBN01009199.1:409062-449554 GCA_013397395.1 Sinosuthora webbiana
ACAAACAATGCTACAATGCTCAAAGAATTACTTCAGCTATGTGCATATTCTCATGCCAGTCTCCTGCCATAAGCCATGAGAAACTAAAAAAAGGAGCAACTGAATTAATGAAGAATTTTGAATTTTAAAGCCAATCCCTGGGTGCTTTTAGTTCATACCAGCTTCCACATCACTGTATCTTCTTGAGGCAATTTTTTATTATTATTGCCTAACAAAGAAGTCAGCTGGCTAACAAACTGCATATGTCAGTAGGGAGTAAAATTATGATGAAGTGGCCTTCTGAGCAATCAGTCTTAAGCACAAGAATCCCAACCTTTTATGACAGTTCATAACATACTGGCTGCACTTACTCCCTATTTTGTAGTTTTACCTGCAGGCTTTTCTGCAGCCCCATTATTGCTTGAGTGGCTCTATAGCTCCTTGCAAATTAGCCAACAGATCAGATCTCCTCAAGAGTCTCTGTTCCTGTCTGTGTCGGTGTATGAGCGCGCACAAAACACTCGATGGGCATGCACTGTGTTGCACACCCTGCTCCTGAAACACCTTCACTGAGGGGCTGAGTGAGGATTTGGCTGACCAAGTGATTTCTTGCATTGTTCCCAAGAAACCTGCTCGCTACCGGAGAGCCATCAGTTACGACAGCAAGGAGTACTACATGCGCCTGGCTTCCGGAAACCCCGCGGTCTTCCAGGACGCCATAGAGGAGAACACAGTGGGGGAAACGACCCAGCAGGAGCCAGAGCATGGGGAGGACACTATTGCAAGAGTCAAAGGTTAGGTGGTTTGCTTTGTCACCTTCTCAGGTATTTGCATGAAGACAAGCGTAAGTCCTGCAGGACTCTTGTTTTAGCATTGGGTCAGTAAATTGAAAGATTATAGTTTTGAGAAGTCAATTTTTTATTATTTGTCTTTGTTCTTTTCCAGGCCTGGTGAAGCCTCCCCTGAAACGATCTCGCTCTGCTCCTGATGGAGGAGATGATGAGAACCAGGACCAGTCACAGGATCAAATTGTTGAAGGAAGTTCGATTGATGAAGAGGAGAAGACTGACAATACAACTTTGCTTCGACTTCTTGAAGAAGGGGAGAAGGTACTGTGTATTTCAAACACACTAAGAATTCAAAGCATTAGAATTGCTTCATTATGTGTCCTAAGCCTGAGTACCTTCCTTGATCTATATATTTCGTCAGCTTCTTCCTTAAAATGTGTACTTTGTGTGCCTGACCCTAAAACTAAAATGCTGTACTGGAAACTTTTTTTTTTTTTTTTAACCTTCTGCCTGCAAGGGAAAAATTGTCCTGAAATAAAGGCTATGAGCTATCCCATACTTGGTTTGTTGTCCTGTCAACTTAATGATCAGAATAGAAAATAAACATTGAAAATATAAGTGCTGAACTTGGCACATTGTTCCTAATTAATTGTTGCCTTCATTAGAATGAGAAACCTTGAAAAGTAGTATTTTAAGATCAGTGTTGATTTACCATGCTGTGTATTTGATATTTCAGACTTTGTCCATCTGAAGTATACCATTAAATAGCATTGTGATCATGGTTGAGTAGGCTGCAGGTTCTAAAATAGATTCAGGTAGCATAGTGCAAGTGGATAGACTGGTAAATAGATACATTTATATCATGCCAATGAGGCTTTATCCAGCCTCCTCCCTGATTACTAGTCACTGGCATTAGGTCTGATTAAAGGAGCGACTGACAGGATTTTTGCTGTACGTACAAGTGCTAAAGCAGTGTCTGGGTCTTGTTCTAACAGAGCAGTGGTCTGAGCTTGTGCTCCTTTCCCTAACCATCTGCTTTTCCTCCCAGATCCAGCACATGTACCGCTGTGCTCGAGTTCAGGGGCTGGACACCAGCGAGGGGCTGCTTCTCTTTGGGAAAGAGCACTTCTACGTCATCGATGGGTTCACCATGACAGCCACCAGGGAGATTCGGGACATCGAGACTCTGCCTCCAAAGTGAGTGCATTCACACAGGGTCTCCTTGATCCTCACAAGCTGAACAACGAGTATTCAATGAGGTTTTTGAGGAGTCAACTCCAAGATAATGTAAGATGCAGGAAGACCTCAGGTGCTGAGCAGTTTGTAGTATGATATATCTGTGAAAACTGCTGTTTCTGTAACTGGACTCTCATATGAATTAATTGGATAATTCTTTTAATTCCTCCTCTTTTTAATCACTTCTGTCTTGCCTGTTTATGTTCCTTTACAGGATGCATGAGCCAATCATACCTAGGGGAGCAAGGCAAGGTCCAAGTCAACTCAAAAGAACTTGCAGCATTTTTGCATATGAAGATATCAAGGAGGTTCATAAAAGGAGATACCTTTTGCAGGTAACTTGGACACCATATTTGGATGGGGGAGGTATATTTGGAGTGTTTTGATGATGTAATTTTTAAAAATGAAAATCAGTACATAACTGATGAGTATTTGGAAAGTGAAGCTATTGACTGTGTTGAAATTGAAGCGTTTGAGTTGGGCATCCTTGTTATAACTTACTCAGGTTTAGTTTATTGGGGGTGTCAGTGTCAGTAGTCCAAAAATAAAACATTTGGTTGCACTAAGCAAAGTCTGCTTCACTATAATTTGGTGCCACATGTAGCATGATTAAACTGGTCTGTGCCTGACCTTCAGAGGTGAAAAGAAAATAAGTTAGTGTTGACATGGACTTGTCCTCTTTGTTTTCAGCCAATTGCAATTGAAGTATTCTCAGGAGATGGACGGAACTATCTTCTAGCTTTCCAGAAAGGGGTTAGAAACAAAGTTTATCAAAGGTATTGTAAAATAAATTAGAACATTTAACATGAATGTTTGCAAATACCTGTGTGGAGGCTTTTTTGGTGCCTGCTAGCACCTTACTGTTGCAGGAAAGAGCCACTAGAAGGCACTACATGCCTTCAGTGAGAAGAGGCTCCTGTGATTTTGTTGGAGATGTTGTGGAGCTGGTCAAAAGGAAGTGTGTAACTGTACTAAATGCATGCTGCTTCTCAGGACAGAAACACTAATCATAATCTTTTAACTGCTGCTGCAGGTTTTTGGCTGTGGTGCCATCTCTGACTGACAGCTCGGAGTCGGTGTCTGGGCAGAGACCAAACACCAGCGTAGAGCAAGGGTAGGTGGTTCTGTTCCTCACAGCCACTGTGGCTCATCAGTTTCCAATAAATGATGCTTGCATTGATGTCAGGATTATCTGCAGAATTTCAGAATTAATGTTAGCAGTATACAGATGCATTCTGAAAGGAATTGGAGTGCTGAAGCCATCAGATTTATCCAAGTTGTTAAAAATATTTTACTCATCAGCCGCCACTTGCACTGAATTGCATAATTAACGTATAATTTTTACTGTGTGTGTTTAGAATTCTAAAAAAAGGTACTGCTAGAGCTAAAAGGAACAGAGACATGTTCTTCTAATTGCTGCAATTTATCACTTTTAATCTTGAAATTTTGGGTTGTCTTGTAACCCAGCTCTTACTGCCAAGTCAAAAAATTCACTTTCTTCTTCCCGCTAGGTCTGGCTTGCTTAGCACTTTAGTGGGAGAAAAATCTGTTACTCAAAGATGGGAAGTAAGTATGAAAATGTTGCAGTTTTTTGTATTAAATTCCACATTTTATAGTGATACATAAATAATCAGTACACATAAGTTGCATCCTCTTATTCTAACAGTTGGGATGTACTGTTATAGAAAGTGTATCTCAGCATTTAATTTTTAGTATTTCATTATATCATCATCAAATAGGAAATGGTTCTACTGTTGAAAATGCAGGGGGAGAGCTGTAGTAAAAGTAGACCAAGCATTGCAATATTGAAGTAAGTTTCTAAGTTTGGGGAGGGCTGCACATAGACAGTCTGGAAGGTTGACATTTGATTGTTGAAGTGAAAACTTTACTGTGTTGTTATCTGTCTTCCTTAAGAGAGGAGAAATCAGTAACTTCCAGTACCTGATGCACTTAAACACTCTGGCTGGCAGATCATATAACGACCTCATGCAGTACCCTGTCTTTCCCTGGATCCTTGCAGACTATGACTCAGAGGTAAATAAAACATCTTGTCACCCTTGTTAGTAATTTTTCATAAGTAGAAGGCTGCTGTTTTGTTCCTCCCACGTCCCAACAGGGAGGGTATTAGAGAATCTTGGCTGTGCTGATTTTATAGATGTTGTTGGCCTGTGCACAGGTGAGGGCTGGGATCCAGAGAGACATTTGCCCCTCTGCCTTGCAGCAGTTCCTGTAAATGTCTGCATTAGCTTTAAACTGAGTATCCTGAAGTATGCTAAGCCCACAGAGAAAACATCCTTGTCCAGAAGACTGTGGTGGGAGCTCCTATGAAATCTGGCCCCACAGTGAAAGAATTTGCTTTTCAAAAAGATGAAGCATCCTATTAATGCTTTTGTGGACAGCCATTGCCACCAACCAGACCGTTACCTAAAATACCGTTAGGGAGCCTGTTGAGCATTTGTGAAAAAATTAGGGGGAACTGGGGACAGGAAAAGAGGAGCAGGGCAAAAGTTATGCAGAGCCCAGATGTGATTTAAAATAAAACACGCTGGCTCTCTTGGATCAGACTGAAGGACTGTTTTAAGCATATCCAACACTGCATTTGCTGTGTGTGTAGAAAGCAGGGATAACAGCCTTAGGAGGTAGGTGGTGTTAACTGTGGTAATCAGCAGTGTTGAAAGGATGTGGTTAAGTTTTATAAAATTGTTGTCTGTTTTATTTTTAAAGGAACTGGATCTTACAAATCCCAAAACATTCAGAAACCTGGCCAAGCCCATGGGAGCTCAAACAGAGGACAGGTTAGCCCAGTACAAGAAGCGATACAAGGATTGGGAAGATCCCAATGGTAAGTAATAATCCATCCTGCAGAAAGAGCCAGAGGAATGTGCCTGTCATCATGGGAGGGACTCACAGATTTTTTATAATGTGGGTAAAGAGATCTGGATATGGATGTGCAGAACTCTGCCATGTTTTTTTAGTGACTGGCCAGCAAAGACTAAATTAGAACAAATGGACATTGGCTTTCTTTCTGTGTTGTTCATTTTAAAGCCAAATGACAGCTTTGTTTATACGTAGAAACAAAGAACAGTTGCACATTTAGATGAGCTTAACATTATCTAAAGACTGGAATGGGCAGGCATATGAAGCACACAACCAGCTGTGTCTGCTAATGCAGTTTGATTGCTGCTGCATGAAAATTAGTAGTGCAAAGAATGCAAATGCTTCTGCATTGGCAGTATTCTAGCTTTTTCCTTTCTAATCTTAAAGCATGTTTTTTTGGCTAAGGAAACAGCAGCTTCTTAGCTAAAAAAGCCTTAGAATGAGATGCAATTAAATTACCTATTCATGATTTTAAAGGTTCCTTATGTGTTGAAAATAAAACTTTCGTGTTTGGCAAGACGAGTTTTCTTGTGTGCTTTCACTGAAGATAGAGGCCTGTTTAACTACTGCAGTGCTGTTCTGTGTCAAACAGCAGTAGGTGGTAAAGACATTCATTTCTAGAAACAAATCAGTATTTTCTAAGTGTGCCTTTGCAGATGTTTTGCCAGGAAATTAAGAAAGTAAAAGCTTTACAAAATCTGTAGGTAACAGTTCTGATATGTATTTCTGCCCAAGGTTTTAAATCCACAATAAAAAGTAAGATCAAAAACTTTAAAAAGATCTTTTAAAAATGTTTCTTCGGCAGAAATCACCATAGTTGCACTGCAACATTTCAGTTAGTTAAAATAAAAAGTGAGTAAGCATTCAGTACTGCTTTGCAGAACCCTGTTGAATTAGGGCTACTGCACTGCAGCCCAAACTCAAGTGACAAAACGTAAAGCTTTCAGACATCTGAGAATGAAAATTACAGATTCCAATCTTGAATGTGTCCAAGGCCACAGAGTAATTAAAATACAGCGTTAATTTTTTCCCATTAGTACTGATTCTGTCACCTAACTCCTTTTTTTCTGCTATGTTTATGATTTTTAATCTGCAGGGGAAACCCCAGCTTATCACTATGGGACCCACTATTCCTCAGCCATGATCGTGGCTTCCTATCTTGTCCGGATGGAGCCTTTTACTCAGATTTTCCTACGGTTACAGGTAAAAATTACATCACCTCATTTCAAGTTCCTTGCCTGCTGTGTATTTCAGGCATCGCTGGGAAATAAGATCAGTCAGCTTTGTTTTCATCAAATATCATAGAAGAAATACCTTTTAGCTGAGTTCTTATTGCCTGGCAGGTTTTTGATGTGTCTTTTTAAAAGACATGATGGGATGCACCTTTTTTTTTCCTTTGTAGTTTGAACATTTTTCTGAATGTACACAAAATAAAGTATCAGCAGACAAAAACCAAATTCTTATTGTGAAAAGTATTTTGCTGTTTCTCTGAAAGAGACTCGAAATCAGACAGATGACTCTCTTCTTTTCTCTCTTCTTCTGTCTTCTTCTGCTCTCTCTGCCTGGCAGGGTGGGCACTTCGACCTGGCTGACCGCATGTTCCACAGCGTGCGCGAGGCCTGGTACTCCGCCTCCAAGCACAACATGGCAGACGTCAAGGAGCTCATCCCAGAGTTCTTCTACCTCCCTGAGTTCCTGCTCAACTCCAACAATTTTGACCTAGGTAAGCAGCAAGAGCTTGATGGCAGCGCTGTGGGTGGGAGAACAAAGCTGGAAAGACTTCAGATATCTTCTCAAGCAGTGAGTGTTCATTTTAAGCGGTTAATGCAAAGCGTCTTCTGAGAATTGCAGAGCTAGTTAGTCTCTGAAAGGACTAACGAGTTTGATTGGAGTGGTGTATTTTTGTCAATTTTGGGTTTTTTACCAGTTCAAAATCCACAGATAATCATGTTTTACTTGGAGTTTCTCTGCTTTACATTTTTCCTCATGTAACCTAGTTAATGATAGTGTTCGCCATCTTTGTTGTTCATTTTTTAAGCTTCTCAAAATCTCTTTGACAAATCTTCACTTTTAGAGCTTCATTTGAAAATGTTCCTAAAGGTTTTTTGAGTTGTCACAGCTTTTGTGACAGTGGTTATTCAACAGGAGTCATGTAGGAGACCTGTTTGTTAGAGATGCATGTAACTTATTATATGTCACCCTTAACAGTTGCATTAAGCTCTTATGTTCTGAGCTCTGTGCTGTGGATCTAATAGCAATAATAAAGATTAATCAAATCATAGGTTTTAATGGCCTCTCAAAGCCTTTATTCAAAATCTATTGTAAGAGATTGGAAGCACAACCTTACAAAAAAAGAAAAGCAAAACCCAAAGAACACCCTACAAAACCTCTCCCAGCTATATTTTACACAGAATAATGTGGGTATTGCTGAAAAAATGTTGAGCTCTTGTCCACTTACCTTTGTATCTGATAATTTTGGACTGTAACAATTGGAAATTCTTCACTAAGCATTTGGACCAACAGTAGAAAAGGTTTTTTTAGGAACACTTGTCAAACACTGAGGTACTTTTGACTGTGGTAATTTGTAGCAATTCTGCTCCCCTTCCCCCCAGGTGAAAAGATAGGAAGATTTCAAGTTTAGTGATGCAAGTAATGTTTCTGTTGGAGCATTGAATTTATTTTTTGTGTGCCCCTGTAAAGTTGGAGATTGGTTGGTGTTCCTCTGAGTTATAGGAAGTGTGGAATTGTCTCTTGACAACAAGTGACAGAACAAGACTATAACTGAGAAATTTTACCAAATATATTTTTGGTGATCAAAGCATGCCACCATTTAATGTCCAGGGTGACAAGGGGGCTGTCCAGGACATGGTGAAAGTATTGTGCCCAGGCCATGGGCACATCAGGGGAATTGCCAGTATCCTTGGGCATGGAGCTTGTGGGGGATACCAGTTAGCTCTGCACTGTTAGGAAACGAGAATTTGGGTACACATCACAGGAGTACAGGCTATTCTCAGGAGTAAAATAACAATTTCATTTTGTGATACAACACTGTTTTTCTCTTCAGAAGCCTTAGTGAGGAGCATTTGGATTTATTCTCCTGAAAGCAATCTTACATGAGCAATTGAGGCAGAAGTTTTCATGTTTTATTGCCAGACATTAAAAACCAAGATAGTATTTTTAAGGAAAGACTGAAATTACTTCCTTTATACATACACGATATTAGAATTTGATTTTTTTTCTCTTTTTTTTTCACTTTTTTTTCACCTTTGCTGTTGCAGTTCAGTTTCAGTGCTTCTGTCTAATTTTTTTCCTTCTTTTTGTTTTTTTTTTTATTAGGTTGTAAACAAAATGGCACTAAACTTGGTGATGTAATACTCCCTCCTTGGGCAAAAGGAGATCCTCGTGAGTTTATCAGAGTCCACCGGGAGGTAATTTGAATTTTCATGGTGACAGTGGAAAACGTCTGTTGGGACTTTCCACTGCACATTATTCTAAGCTCACTTTGTGCAGTCAGGCCAGTCTGTGAGTTCAGGGTTGGTGTCTGATTGTTGCCAAGGTCTGTAGAGCCAGTGTTTCCCTCCCCTCCCCTTCCTTTTTGGCTACAAAGTACTTTGAGGCAAGACTTGCTTCAATGAAAAGCTTTATCAAAATGTAACAAAAATATAACAAAAATGTTAAATCATGTTCCGCATTTCTCCTTGTGGCAAGTGTAGTAAACTCAACAAATGAGCAATTTGTCTCATTTTAATGCATGCCTTCTGAATTTCAGGCTCTGGAATGTGACTTTGTGAGTGCTCACCTGCATGAGTGGATTGACTTGATCTTTGGCTATAAACAGCAAGGTCCTGCTGCAGTAGAAGCTGTAAATGTCTTTCACCATCTGTTCTATGAGGGACAAGTGGACATCTATAACATCAATGATCCCTTAAAAGAGACAGCTACCATAGGATTCATTAATAACTTTGGACAGATACCAAAGCAGGTATACCCATTGTAGAATTCTTATTTTCCAGTTAACACTCAAATTGAAATGTGTTAATATAAAATGGGAAGGTGTTTTAGGAGTGAAACTTCTTGGGAGTGTTTATTCATAAATATTCTTCCAGCAATACAAAATCATTTATGTTTCCATCCTAAATTGCACAAAGATCGACTTGGGCTTTGCTTGTGAGATTAGGAATGTCTTTTTTTCCCCCTTTACATCCTTAAAATAAAGGCATAATAAATTATGGCTCAACTCTAAAGTCAGCATTTAAAAAAAGGTAAGTTCCTGCTGCAAAGTCATAGGGGAGGAGTGAAAGTGCAACTTCAAATCAGTGTACTATTAAATCTGGCAGTTCAGGTTTGGGAGGTCTCATTGTTGGTTGTTTTGATTTGGGTTTTTTATTGGGCGTTTCTTTGGAGTCTTTTTGCCATCCAGTGAAAATCTTAAATATCATTGGTGAGTATTTCCAATCCTAGATCTGGTGGAAGCCACAGATACCTTCAGCAATTTGCTGGGAACTCAAGCCACATGTTGGAAACTCTAAACTCAACTCTCAGCAAATGTTTCAGAACAGCCACAGGATATTTCCTGTGGCAAGCCACTTAGAGCTGTCTCTCATTGCTTGGAAGAAAGGCTAAGAACTGCTCATCTGTCTTCTGTGGCTTTTCTCCTTTCCCTTCCTTTCTCTCTCTCAATAATCTAATTATGTAGTGGCTGTAGGGTTTTCTCCTCTTATGTAATAGCCAATCCCTGTGTTGTGATGATAATCAGACGTGGCCCAGCTAAAGCCAGATGGACACACAGGTTTCTGGGACAGAGGGCAGGGCAATAGAAGAGCACTGCAGCTGAGTCCAAAGCTCTGCCTGAATCTTCAGATGCCAGTTAGGTACAAACCTGTGGTGAAATCTACCAGGAATTGCATGGTGCTTTGCTAGATGAAATAGACTGCAATAAACTTGAGAAACTCAAAATTTAAGGTTTTGTTGGTGGTGAGTGCTCTTGGAGCACATTTTTTTGTAACTGTAGAGTTTTGCTCTGAGTTTTGTAGAGTTCCCCTCTGTCATTTTCCATGGGGGATCCAGTGCAGGCTCTCTCAGTGACATGGCTGCTGTGCATTTTCACACTCCTTTCCTGCACAATGTAGCATGCATCTTCTTTATCCCATCTCTTCCACTAGTAATATGCCTGCCAGTTTGGGTTTGTATTTTAAAAATTTTAGATGCAAAGCGTTGCAGAGCTGGTGGTATGTTTGGAAAAGGGCTCTCACAGACACTGTGAGGGTACTGAGATGCCACCGCCTGAGGGGGCAGAGCAACTTTGCTCCTTGTTGGTTTTCATATTGTTTGTTGAAGGTTTTTGAAATGTTCACCATCAGTTATTGATGAATACTGAGAGCAGTAAAGTAACATTTGCTGACCTGCAGAATTTTTAGAAGGTATAATGGACATATTTATATGTTCTTTTTAAGCTTGTGCCCTTGGAAACCTGTAATTTTTGATGATCATAAGTTTCTTGATGAATTTCAGCTCTTCAAAAAACCCCACCCACCAAAGCGTGTTAGGAGCCGTCTGAATGGAGAGGCAGCAGGGACCTCTGTGCCCCCTGGTTCCACAGGTGACAAGATCTTCTTCCATCATTTGGACAACCTGCGGCCATCTCTTGCCCCAGTGAAAGGTAAACTTTAAACCCACGGTAGTTAGTGCTGTTTCTTTGCCCAAGCATTCACAGTTTCAGCAGGATAGTACTTTTCCATCTTTTCTTACTTCTAATATTCTTACTGCCCGTGGTTTTGTGAGGGAGACAAATTCAAAATATCCTAATGCTGTAAGATTGGTCTTAGCTACCTTAAAGGAACTTGGGAAACACCATAGCTTCACCAGTTTAATATGACATTTTTTAAATAGAGGGATAAAATGGAGCCCAAGCACCTCTTTATAGGTTTGAATTTAACAAACAACATTCAAAGTGTTGTTTCTGGGCCTGTGATAAGCCTCTATTTTTGTGATTTTCACAGCAAAAGGATTATTTATCACAGTGCCGAGAAATACTAAGGAATGTTGTCAGGAAAGTGTGGTGTTGGTAGCTGCACTTTGACAAAAGAAAGTGGTTTTTGACTTCATATCTGACATTGGACTGAACAAAACTTAATTGTCTGCAAGGCAGGTAAACGCTGTACAGGGTTTTCTTTCCTAGCTGAGTAAAGGAATCTGTGGCTCTGTGCTGTAAAGAGAGAAGAACATTCTATTAAATGGGGCATAGCAGGGCTTAGAGAGAAGACTCTTTAAGTCAGGAAATTAGAAAGCACTAATCTATATTTGGCTCTACATTTGTTAGGAATGGAGCAAAAGTTGCCATCACTGCAGCCTAAGCAAAGAATGTATAAATAGCCACTATAGAGACCTTGCTTTGGCAGAGCAGCAGGTACTTAAAGGGATCACATAGTATTTGTCTCTCCCAGCAATAAAACATAACCCATCTTCTCTTTCAGAGCTCAAGGAGCCTGTGGGGCAGATTGTGTGTACTGATAAAGGCATTCTGGCAGTAGAACAGAACAAGGTTCTCATCCCACCCACATGGAATAAAACCTTTGCCTGGGGCTATGCGGACCTCAGCTGCAGACTGGGGACCTATGAGTCAGACAAGGTTTGTAATCTGAAATTTCTTCCAGCAATCAGTACTCAATAGTGAAAAATAATCTGACAATGGACATTTATTTCATTCACATGTGAATGAAATCATCTCCTGCTGCATCACTTTTATTGCTCCCTCTTGAGGGTCTTCATCAGAATGCTGGCAGAGTAACATTAACTCTTAATAGTTTTTAACCAGGTCTGAGTGACTTCATGAGTGCAAGGTGGCAGCCAGGTTTTTAGTTTTTATCCTACAAAGTACTAGTTCTGCAAGTAATTCTTTGTTTTCTGCGTTTTTAGGCCGTGATTGTTTACGAATGCTTGTCGGAATGGGGTCAGATCCTGTGTGCCATTTGCCCCAACCCCAAACTAGTTATCA
The DNA here is from genome assembly GCA_013397395.1 of Sinosuthora webbiana. Lineage (NCBI taxonomy): Eukaryota > Metazoa > Chordata > Aves > Passeriformes > Sylviidae > Sinosuthora > Sinosuthora webbiana. The sequence continues at coordinate 420,937 of VXBN01009199.1, forward strand.
CTGGAGGAACAAGCACAGCAGTGTGTGTGTGGGAAATGGGTGTCTCCAAAGAAAAAGCTAAAGCCCTCACACTGAAACAGGTAAAATACAATAGAACTGCCTTTCATGTAAAATATGTTATAGATCAAAGTAATTATGTAATGGGTGTTGCTCACCTTTGAAACCATGAGTCCAGCAGATCTCTGGAGAATGGGGTAGTAGAGATAGTGATCTGCACTGAAAGTGAGCAAATTGCATCTTTAAAATTGCACTGTTAAGAATAGTGGACCACCTGGAGCCTTCTGGAGGGAAAGGGAATTCAGTAGTGATGTTGACAAAATCATACAGGTGAGTTTGGTGAAATGATCTGCCTTGTAGCATTATGTGTAATACCTCCATCCAAAAACTGTATCGGGAAGGATAGTGGAAGGAGACTGCCTTAAAGGTTAATTTTCCTTTTTAAAAAAAAAAAAAAATAATTACTTTAATTACAGCACTTTTTAATCTAGAACAAGCACCCATGCTTTAAAGTCAGCTGCAGCTAAGTGCAGGGTAAGTTTTGTGTGTTTACTAAAAAAACCAAACCCATCAAATATAACCAAAAATACCCAGCCACAACTAAGTCAAAATATTCTAGCAGCTGTGTATCATTGTTATAGGTTAGCATCTTAATTAGCAGGACTCTTTTTTTAGAGGAAGTCTTTTCCTCAAATTTATGAAAAGAAATTTAGAAAATTATTTAATAACTTCCCTTGTGCAGTAGTCAGCTGTCCAAAGCTGCTTTTCTAAAGTGTTTTACTTAAAAACCATACAAGATAAAACACTATTGTGAATTTTGGGACAGCATATTTATATTCGGCAAGTTTTATTTTAACTGAGTAAGGTGCAGTAATCTGACTGCATTTCAGACTCTTTTTCAGTAGTTAGATTAAGCCTAAAATGTATAAATAGGGCCTAATATGAGTAGATGTTCATATTTTTCTCCTCCTTCCAATTGACTTTGCCTGTTTGGTTACAACTCTTTCTTGTCTCTTTTGTCTTCTCTTAGTCATCAGCAGTTACTATATTTTCAGAATGTAATTTCAAGTGCAGCCTGGAACACTTTCTGACCTTGTAAACAGGCTACTGATGTGGAATGGGGTTTTCTTCAGTGGAAGGATCTGTAACATTAGACCTTGAAATTTTGTTTTGTAAGAATTCTTTTTAAATGGAAAAAAATATTACTTTACCATTGTCATTTATGGAAATAGTTACCAACTGAAGACTTATAAGGTGGCTGCATCTTCTGATAGGATATTCTGGTTTTGTTACCTGAATCTTTCAGGTAAGAGGGTTTGATGTGGAATTTTGACTTCTGCTTTTGCCCCTGACTGTGTTTTGCAGGCACTGCTGGGTCACACTGACACCGTCACGTGCTTAACGGCATCGCTGGCGTATCACATCATTGTCAGCGGGTCCCGGGATCGCACCTGCATCATCTGGGATCTCAATAAGCTCTCCTTCCTGACACAGCTCCGAGGGCACAGGGCTCCCATTTCAGCACTCTGTATCAATGAATTAACGGTGAGAGACAAACTCCGTCCACCAGGCTGCACTGGGAACAGTAGAAAGAGTTGGAAATCATTAAACCAAAAGAAAAATAAACACTAGGCTCTCCTGGTAATTTGGCAGAACTGGTTTAACTCATCTGAAGACTGATTAACAACTGGTTTAAGGAATAATATGTGTCATTTGTCCAGAACTTTACGTGGGTGCATTCCATGCAGAGTGGCTTGAGCTCAGAAGAGGTTATTAACAGTGCTGGAAGCAGTATAGTTAGCGTGACATTCCAAGTGAGCTGCAAGACCTGCCACAGGAGCTAAGAAGAGCTTTTCGTACATGACCTTGGTTGGCTTCTCTTGCCTTAAGCTGAATTTAAAGGAAACGGGATATTTTGGGTGAAAATGCAGTGCCAGTTGTAGTGGAAATAGATGTATCCTAAAAGCTTCTGTTCCTGGTGGTCCTGTGAGTTGCAAGTCCCATTTATCCAGCTCCCATGCATGGCCACCAGGGCTGGATGGACCCTGTTGCAGCTGGAGTTGAAATCAAGGCAAGAGAGGGCTGTAATGCAAGCAGGGGGTAGCAAGTGGCACAGTTTATTAGCTGCTGGTGGTCTGGTTGTAGCACTGCCAGTGCTTTAAGCTGCAGCTCCTGTTTCCCTCTCCACTAGTTTGGACTGTTCCCAATAAGGAAGCAAATGAAATTTAAGGTGGGACATATTTGTGTAAAAGAGTTGGGTCAACGTGAGCAGTCTTTGCAAACTGAAAGTACTAAAAATAGGCTGTTGGATTTTTATGCTATGAAAAGTGGAGGAATTGGTTAACTCATTCTATGCTGTAAATAGAACAAATAGGTTGCTATTAAGTGTGGTTTTCTAGGTATAGTTTAAAAAAAAAATGTATATAATCCTAAAGGTTTCTTCAGCTGGCTAGATTCCCCTTGAATACAACTTCCTGAGAAGTGCCAGCCTTGCAACTTGGCCTGCAAATGAACTTGACATTTATTTTTTGCTGAAGAATACCTGCACCTTTGCATTGAAGTCTGGAGGTGTTATTTGTCTTTGCAGGGAGACATTGTATCATGTGCTGGCACTTACATCCATGTGTGGAGCATTAATGGCAGCCCTACTGCGAGTGTAAACACCTTCACTGGCCGAAGCCAGCAAATCCTGTGTTGTTTTGTGTCAGAGATGAACGAGTGGGACACCCAGAACGTCATCGTAACGGGGCATTCGGATGGAGTTGTTCGGGTAAGTACCAGGAATCTCTGCTAATCATAAACTTGATTTGTTTATGCCTTGGTGGTAGTGGTATTTAGCCAAGTCATGCCTATCCAGGACAGCACAGTGTCCTGGCCAGGACCAAAAGCAGTCCTGCTGTACTTGGGAGTTTCACCTGAACAGTTCTTTCTCCTTTTTTTTTTGATGCCCACGTTGGGATGTGGTAACCAGCAATAGTCAGCAGAGCATACATTTTCCTTCCTGCTCTGTTTTGGTCACGAGCTTGAATGCCTGGAGACTGTTGTTTTGATTCACCATTTTAGTTTCACACACCTTGAGAAAATTTATTTTGCTGCCTAGAAAGAAAAGAGAAACTTAGTGTAATTTCTGATCACTACAAGTCTAACCCAATTTTCAGTACTTTTGTGTGGAGCCTTAACCAGAGTCTGCTGGTCAGGCATGAACACAGGTGTCCTCTTATAGTTTCTAGTCCTCAAAACCAGGGTTTAGTGTGGAGATGTGACCTGCCTTGCATGCTACCAGTGCAAATATACAGTTCCACTAAGCCATTTCAACTCTACAAGTAGCTCAGGAAAAAGCCAAAAGTTTAGTAAGTGCCACTCTGCTTATCCCCTGTCCCTCCAGTTCTGGCGGATGGAGTTTTTGCAAGTGCCAGAAACACCAGCTCCAGAGCCTGTGGAGATGCTGGAAATGCAAGAGGACTGCCAGGAAGCACAAATAGGTATGTTTCCTGACAAGTGTTTGGTGTTTCCCTGTTATATCTGATCTTTGCTATAGGTAGGTGAAGTCCTGTGGTTATACAATGCAGAATGGAATGATGGAGATTTTATCTCAAAAGGTAATAGACATCCAGTGGGCGCTGGATAAATGAACAGAGCATCTCAGTTCTGTGTTCACCACCTTGCTTAAGATAGTTTCATGTTGCTACAAGTAGGAAAAACTGTTGCCCATTGTAGCTTTTTTTTTCTGTGAAGGTGGAACTTTTCTCTGTATTTGTTTCTGCTGTTGGTACTCTCAATGGATTTTCCAAAAACTAGGTATTTTTTAGTATGAAATGGAATTATAGCATAGCAGCTGAGCTAAATCTGTGAATGGAACAGCTTAAACAAGACAAACAATGATGTCCCTTTCTGCTCTTGGAAGATTTTGGTCTGTGCTTTATGATTGTGTTTTTTATCCATCTCATCTTCCTCTTTCCCTCTTCATATTGAAGATATGATCTGGATTTGGACCTGAATCTCGTGATACTCATTAGTAATTACTATATAAATACAGCTTTTGGTTATTTTCAGTGTCACTTGGAGTATAAATGTCTTTGGTAATTGCTTTTTTGCGTTAACAAGTCCTGTTTTTAACAAATCTACATCGTATTTTTCAGTCAGAGTTTCAGCATAGCTGACTATGCTATTTGTGTAAGTTTTCCTGAAAAGTTTTGCTGACTTGAGTGTTTCTGAAGTTCTTGCTCCTGTTGTCTATCATAGCTGTCCTCAGAGGGACTATTGTAGGAAATAGCTTCAGCTAAGGAGTGTCATTCTCTGGCAACAGAAAGAAGTGCAAATAATATGACTGGTATGATTCCTGGCAGGAGCTGAATCTCTGAAAAGGCTCTCAGATGCCTGCATGCAGTGTCCCTCTCTCAGCAGTGTTGGTGCCTGTTGGGTTGCAGGCAGTGCAGCAGCAGAATAAGGAAAAAGCTCAGGCCACGACCAGGCTCACTAACAGCGCCTTGTCCCCTGTTGTGCCAATCCAGGGCAGGAAGCCCATGAAGAGGACAGCAGTGACTCCGAGGCAGACGATCCATGCGTAGGCCAGGACACAAAAGTGCAGGAGAGCCAGAGCCAGCCAAGCAGCACCAGCCACAGGCCTCGGTCATCATCAGCCAGAGCAGCAGCAGCGTGGTCGGCAGACAGCGGCTCTGATGACTCCAGGCGTTGGTCAGACCAGCTCAGCTTGGATGAGAAAGATGGATTTATCTTTGTGAATTATTCAGAGGGACAAGCAAAAATGCATCCCCATGCTCAGGTTAACCACCCCCACCCCAGCTATGCTGAAGCACGGCACTACAGCAAGCTCAAACCAGGTAAAAGAAACTGTGCACAGCCCTCAGTTGTATTCCTGAGTGAAATGTTAGAGAAAAAGAGAAAAACTTGAACCTCTGAGGGAGATTTTGTTCTTACTACGAAGTTGCAGCTACAAGTACGTTGGGGGAGGAGGGAACAAAAATGAGAAGGAGCAAATTTGCTTTATCCCCTCCCACTTCCCACTCCTTTGTAGGATACAGATGGGAGCGTCAGCTGGTGTTCAGAAGCAAACTAACTATGCACACGGCATTTGATCGCAAAGACAACGCACACCCAGCAGAAATCACTGCGCTCGGCATCTCCAAGTGAGTAGCTCACACACGAGGACTTCAAACATCTTTGGATGTTGTCAGCAGGCAGTGGAACCATTGCTCATAACGCTGTTTTCTGTTTGGGGCAGCCTTCTTCAAGGGCTGAGATAGAAACACTGAAGAGAGGGAGACCTGTTCAGCTGCACTGTGTTACACAGAGTGTTGCAGCTCCATTTCTTAGTTAGAGCAGGGTAATTGGGGCATTAGTTACCATGCCAGTACTTTACCATTTTAAATTCTCTGACTTGTAAAATCGGGCATTGATGGCTGTGCCAGAGTTGTTGCAGGACCGCTTTTGCTTTTCCTTGCAGGGATCACAGCAGGATCCTGATCGGGGACGGCCGGGGCAGGGTGTTCAGCTGGTCCGTGAGCGATCAGCCGGGCCGGTCCGCGGCCGACCACTGGGTGAAGGACGAGGGCGGCGACAGCTGCTCGGGCTGCACCGTGCGCTTCTCGCTCACCGAGAGGCGGCACCACTGCAGGAACTGTGGACAGCTCTTCTGCCAGAAGTAAGCAGCCAACAGCCTCCTTTGGGCTCTTTTCCATACAGGATTTTAGGTGGGGTAAAGCTGTGAAATACCACAGAACTCTGGTGAAAGGTTGAGGCTGCTTAAACTGTGAGGATGCGGATATAGGGGCCACTAGCAGGCAGCCTCGGACAAAATGTATGACATAGAGGATGTGTGTGAGCCCCTTTACCCACAAACTGAACTGTAAATCTCCTCTCTGATCCACTGGGTCAGAGATTATATTTCTGGTTTTATATGTCTGAGTCTAAACTGGTGACAACAGCTGTTTTTAAGCTAGCTGTCACACAGTCTCACTGCACTGACTCTGTGGTGATCATTTCAGTTAAATTCTGCTTCTGTCACACTGCACTGTATCTCCATGTCCAGGTAAGTTAGTACAGTTTTCTGGTGTTTGAGGTCATGGTGGTAATTGCCACAGCTCAATAGAAAATGGGTAGAAGTGGAGAGGACCTGTGTTCAGGGATGGTTGTTTTTTTCTTTTCTCCACAGGTGCAGCCGGTTTCAGTCAGAAATCAAACGGCTGAAGATTTCATCACCGGTCAGGGTGTGCCAGAACTGCTTCTACAACCTGCAGCACGAGCGGGGCTCAGAGGAGGGGCCCAGAAATTGATGGGGGCCTGGCAGACCTCATCCAGCCCCGCTGTCACTCCAGGAACCAGGGAGAGCATCGGAAGGAATTGGAATATTGTCTGTTTACACTTATGTTCATACTGCGTTCTAAGCACTAAGAGTCAAAAGGGATCATTGCGTTGGTTTGTGTTGACAGAAGGCAGACGAGGAGGTGAACAGCGTAAGGAGAGAAGAGCAAGGCCCAGGAAGACATGGTTAATAACCACAAATCCAACAGGACTGGCAGCCCCTAAGCCCATGCTGACGTGGCTGTCGAGAAAATCCTCACTTATCCTAAACACCCCTTCTTGTCTTGTTTTTGTAGAGTTAGTCATCTTAACTGGGGGGAGGGGAGGGCAAGGCTTTTTAGAAGATAGTTGTAAATCTGCCTTCTTCGCAAGCAACTGTGTATATTGTAAATAGGTATAACGGCCTTTTTATCTAAATATGAACTTAACTGCCTGTTACATGGGACTTCAGATTAACCACTGTACTTCGTGTGGCATCTTTATCTCATCTATCAATTTAAATACGAATGTTTAAAAAAAAAAACAAAAACAGAAAACTCGAAGGCATTATGTGTATTTCTGTTAAAAATCCAGTCTGTGCATGTTTGTTCTTTCAGTTGCCCACAGTATCTTAATTTAAGTGAGGCTGTTCATAGAATTACATGGATTTTTTCAAAAGAAAACATTTTTGAGAATAGGAACTTGGAGTATTTTATTCTAGCTGTAAGATAACCAGGAACTAAATTGTACACTTGTGTTGCATTTTATACCAAACTATTTACCACCTCAGTGTTGTTCATATTTAATAAGGCCTCTTTTATACATATGTCAGAGCTGCAGTTTTGTTAATTACTTACTGTTCATTAACAGCTGATTCATGCAGTGCAAGAACCAGCTTTTACCTTCTTTAGTCAATAGCAGTTGGCTTTTGCATATAGGTACAGAATTAATTCCTTGTGCATAAAATTTAACCGCTGTTGTCCCGTAGCTTCTCTGCAAAAAACCTTTTTGGAACAACAGGCATTGCTCTAAAGCAGGGTGATCTTGGTCATGTCAGAAACGCTCCTCGGAGCCCTCTTTGTCTTTCAGCACACACCATCAGCTTGAGGACAGCAGTAGATTTCCATTATGGTTTTAAGTTTCAATATGAATTTAATTGCAGTATTTTTTTACTCCTCTGTCATTTATTTTGCACTACATGTGGGATGAAGTAGAGACACTGATATCTGCTGGGATTGGAGCACGTGCATTGGGATAGGCCCATGGACTTAATTTCTGCATGAGGTCTTGCCAGTGGGTTTTTGTTTGGGCGAGGGGGGAGAGGGAGGGCAGCAGGCAGGTTGGTGGTCGGTTTGGTTTTGTTTTTTAACATATGTGTATATATTTTGTAAATGGGTGACAAACTGATCTAGAGCTAGGTATATTCACAATGGATTCTTTTAAATAGAGGTAAGGATATGACCCAGACCAACAGAAGACAGGTGGCTCTGACAGTACTTGAGTGAATGTTGTCACTCAAAGGGGTGAGATTATCCTTCACTTGGAATGACTTGGGCAGGTTCTGGCCCTGGGATGGCAAATCCTTAAAACCAGCATTGTTGTTGGAATTACACCATAAAAAATGCCAGGCCCTCTTGTGTTGGGGTGAGCTCCTTCCAGAGGGTCCCTGGCACTGTGGGGGCACCCCTGTCTTCTCTTGATTTGAGCTTTTAGTGGTGAATAATTTGTTAATTCTGACCACTTACTATTTACCCTGGTATCACATGTTTATGCACTGAAGGTTAAATATGTATTTTGATACTTGTTTGTTTATTATGTATGTGCTGGTCTGTAAAATGAGATATATTCCTGTTTTGGTATGTATACTAGGTCCCCAAATGAACAGAAAGGCTTCTCTAGAGCCCTTGCACACTGTTGAGTAAATGCAGGTTTGTTGAGCTTAGCTGACCCAAATTTTGGATCCAAAGAGTGATGGTCAAGTAGCCACACTGACTACTGGCTGCCTGGCAGATTTGACCCTAAAAACAGGAAGAGGTCCTCGGTAAGCATGTGCAGAGCACTGGAATTTCTGTGTTCAGCTGTTCTCTCTAACGTTGCCTTCACCCTTCCCAAAATGATGCAAAACCAGCATAGTTCAGAAGACAGGCTAGTGGCCTTAACGTTTTCTGTTCGAAGAAAAGGCTGTTTTAACAACTCTTAAATGCCTTTGAGTCCACAGTTTTCCTCCCCTTGCCTCCAGATTTCCAAATCACCCCCAAATTAAAGGAAGCCTTCTTTTCTGTGGACTGCAGCGTGTACAGCCACGTGGTTAAACCCTGATGAAAGCTATGCCAACAACACTGGTGTGATCCAGCCCTGAAGCCAGGACAGGGTCCTGCTGGGGGGTCCCGAGTGCGGGGCTGTCAGCCGCGGGCGCGTTGTACGGGTGTTGTTCCGCGCCCGCGGCGTTGGCAGCGCACAAAAGAAATCCTTGTTCCTTACAAATTCTGCAGTGTGCAGGCTGGGCCCAGTTTACATTTTGCAAGCAAACCACCACAGCCCTCTGACTTAATTCCGTTCCCAAAAAACCACGTTTTTGCTTGTTGGAGGCGGAGGGGGACAAACACACCTGCTCGTATTTCCTCTGGCAGCTGGTGCTGTGGGCAACTGTGGTGTTCACGTGGGAGTGGGGTTTTTTTCCATTTCATTCGAGCTTCTAATGCAAATACTTGCTTTGTTTTCCATGTAAAAATCCGTTGAGCAGAAGTATACTCATGTACACTAACATTAGTAGACTGTATTCTCTGCAAGTACCTCACATGTCTTCTCCTGCCTTGTTCTTTGTAGTAAACTTATCCATGTACTCCTAACATTCGTATGTAGTGTGCAACTGTAATGTCATGCTTTTGAGAGGGGGTTGGCTGCTCCCAGCCAACATTCATCAGTTCAATAGCAAAACACTTTAGATAAGTTATTTTGCACTTTCTTATGTATAAAATTGGTAGAAACTTATATTTGCTTTGTATCATTTAAAGACTCCTTTTTGTTTCGGTAAATGAACTGTGTATAAAATACTTATGCAGTTAAAACTGTTTTTAGAAAGTATTTTTAATTTCAGCAAGTTTGGTTACTTGTTGCATGACTATTAACACAGCTGACTTTTTGTGTCAGTGCAATGTATATTTTTTTTGTCCTGTTATTAACTTGTAAGCCCTAGTTAAATGGCCATTTATTTGTACAGCATCAGGAGTAAATTGAAGATAACTGGCTAAGACTGGAGTGTGGAATTTTGTACTATATTGCAGAATCCAATATCTGTTTTTTGGTGGTTATGTAAAAGGCCTGACGATTTACTATCTAGTGTGCAATCTGTGATATCTGAATGTTCATTGTATATTTGTCTCCAATGCAAAAAGGTAGAGTAACACAATTACAACAATACATGATTAAATGCAATAGTTCAGGTACTGAAGTATTTTTTTTTTTCATTTCAAATAAATACCTGCTATTTACCACCAAAAAGCTGTTTTGCATTTGTTGGAAAGACACAACATTTGCAGTTGAATAAATGTTTTTAACTCAGGAGCGGTAACTAAGGAGTAACATTTTTCTGTGTCATCACGAGGGGTAAGTTTCTACTTCTTGTCACAGTTTTGCTTTGAGTGTGGGTATGGCCATCCATGACAGTGCAGCATGATGTGACGTGCCTTAGTTTATTCTTCTTTGGTTTAAATTGTAGAGCGTGAATTCAGCAGAATCTGACAGTGTGCAGAACAGGCTCTGCCAATATAGCAAAGCAGACAGAAAAGAATTAAGATGTGCTGGATAAGGGCAGTGGGAAAAAGGAAGGAGTTACAGAAGCCATTTCCATGGCCTTGCTGAGCCATGTCTTGGTTATACAGGATGGTAATACCCACTTTTCATAGGTTCAAGTATTTCACACTGGGCCATTTCCACATTTTAAATCTTTACATGCTCTGAAAAAAACGCTTTCTCTTCAACAGTTTTGGGGGAGTTACTGTGCTCAGCACTTGCCAGCCACAGCCTGAGTGTCCTTCTGCTGCCAGGGAGCAGGTCATGGATGAACATCACCATCACTCTGAGCCAGGTAACCATGCCAGCTCCGGGCTGTGGGGCCTGGCATCGCTTCCCATGCTTTTTTGGGAGAGATTTCCTGCTAACAGCAGCTCCAGGCTGCTCTGTGCAGCTGGGTTATTTACTATAGGCAGTATTTCAGGCTCATTTTCCAGGCATGGTGGAGAGCAGAGGTGCCGGTAACATTGGAAAATGGTGGAGCCCACAGTCCTGATGGACCTTTTGACAGGGAAAGTGCAGTCCCAGCCCTGTAAAATCCCAGCAGGCATCAGCTGGGCCAGCAGCCAGGTTTGCAGGGAAACAAGGCACCTGTTGAATGACAGGGCAGCTCCTTGCAAGAGCCTTTAGCTCTGGCTCCACCACAGTTCCTGCCAGGAAGCGTTGCCCGGGGCCAGACATTCCATTTAGCAGGTAAAACCGAATTTGTGGCCAATTTGCTGTGACCGAATTGTCTTTCATGACAGGTGCACTAACTCAGCTCAGAAAGGTGAGGCTGAGTTGCTTTCCAGGCTCGGTGTTCTGTGTAAAATGCATGAGTGTTTTTAAGGAATTCCTGGCAGTGGGACACATCTCTCACCATGTCAGGACACAGATTTGATTCGCTAGTGCGGTTACTGTGTCACACCGTGTAGGGAGGAGGGTGGGGTAAGCAAGCCCAGGAACAGGGCTGATGTGCTGGGAGCCAAATCCTGCCCTGTCTTCCGGGAGAAGAGTTGTGTGGCACTGTGTTGGATGTGGGCCTGGCCCCCCAAAAAGGGCAATTTGTAAGGAATGGGACCAAAACTTAGTCACGGATGAACCTGAATGCAATCCTGTCTGCACCCGAGGGCACCGGAGCCGCTGGTGCGGGAGCAGAGCCAACCTCTGGGTGGGAGTGTTTCCCCTGTAAACACCGAGCTGGGGGCAGCTGCGGCAGGCTCTGCTCCACAGCAGTGATGAAAATCCCGCGCGGGTGAGGTGCGGAGGGTGGTGCTTGCACGGCCTTTGGGAAGAGCTCCCAGCCCTTCCAGGGGCAGCTTCCGAGAGCCTGAAGCTCTCCTTAAAGCTTGGCTGCTCTGCCCAGACCACCTTGAAGCTGGGGAGGGAACCACCGTGGTGCTGCTGGTGCTTGGCTGCTCTCTCCTCACACACCAGCAGCTCACAGCGATGCTCATTACAGGGTAACGAGTGCTCCAACTGCAGAGAAACCTGGGAGCCATTTCCCAGCTGCTGTGAGAGGGCAGAGCTGTCCAGCAGGTTTCCCAACACACCCCCCAAGCTCTCCAGATTTACCTGTGTGAGCAGTGATCACAAGACCACCATGAGATATTGTGCATTTATCCAAGAGCTGATCAGCTCCAAACTGAGCTGAGACGCGGACTGGCAACAAAGGAGAACAAAAGAGGATTCTGCTCCTAAAAAGAAACGCTGGGGCTCAGCTGTAGGAAACTGCTAAGACCTCATTGAAGTCAAGGCTGCTGCCTTCAAGGGGGAGAGAGTAAAATAGGTTTGAGCCTAGCTGTGAAAAGCTGTATTAACTAAAAATACCAGTGATCTCCGGGCTACTCCTGCAGATGAGTTAAAACCCTCGGCTCTTGCTTTTTCCTTATTGTTTCTTCAAGTGTAACAGAGCAGCTTTGAATTCATGCAGCAGCAAAACCCTGTTTTCCTGCAGAGGCTCAGTTGGTGTCTTTGCAGTGTGTCACAGGCTGGCACTGCTCACCATGACAGCCACCCAGCAGACAGGAATAGCGAGTTAGAACGTGACACCCTGGCGCAGCAAAGCCCGAAGACAGGAGACACTTTGTCCTGGTTATCACTGGGAGAATGTCTTTGGAAGCAAAGCTGTGGTTATCGTAAGATTTTTATGGCAAGGGCTGAGGCCCAGGGCTAACATGACAGTTGTGACACAGCTTGAGAAGCTGCAGCTGTTTGTTTGGGTTTTTTTTCTGGCAGTTGGCAGTGGGGTGGAAGAAGAAAAATGCATTTGTAGTGACAAAGCTCCTGGAAGCCAATTCTTTATTGAAAGGTCTTGTAAGCATTCCAGTACAGACTTAGCTGCTCTACCGTAGCTTTGACTTGATGAAGATGAAAAAACATTTTTAAGGCAAAAAAAAAAAAAAAAAGGCAAGATGGATACCTCTCTAAAATTTCACAGTAGATGAAATTCGAGCACTGATTACACCAAAGATAAACATCAAACCACAGGCATTACACACAGCCCCGAGGCAAAGCATGTAACAAATGTACACAATTGCACTTAAGTCTGTAAGAAAGTCATGACAGGCACCACTGCCCAAGCACTCCATACCCCGGGTCAAGAGGGCGCCTGATGGGTATCTCTGTGTCCAGAACAGCAGCTGGGAACCAAGGAACACCCGGAGTGTTGCTGTACTGTGCATTCAGCTTCTTGGGTGAGTGAGCAATGACCTGGCAGTGCCCAACTTCAGGTGTTTAAGAGCAATTATTATTAAACCAGTTTCACTGGTAGCTGTTGTTTTGTGCTTCTCCCTTAGCTAAAAACCCCAATGTCTTTGACCCCTCCACACCCACCGAGCTGAGACAGAAAATGTGCGTCATGGAACCCTGATCCCGTGGAATTCGGCAGAATTCCTGTGGTGAGTCTAAGCTCCTCTCAGTTTCCAAATACTTAAAAAGCAGTGATATTGCTGATTTCTCTCCTCACCCCCATTTTCAGCTGCTCCAAGATTGTTCTCCAGCCCTGAGCATTTCAGCCCAAAGGGACTGACTGTAATGAAGGCCTGTATTAAATGAATTACTGGATCTCTGCCCCATTTCAGTCTCTTGTGCGATGTTCATCATCCAGAGAGACCAGCTCTCCTAAATCCAGACTGCAAATTACTTTTTTCTGAGTTCCCTCTATAAAGATTGAAACCCTCACCTTTCCAAGTGATGGAGAGACTTAAATTGGACATCCATCTGCAGTCTCAACACCTCTCCTAGTAAATCCTCCAGCAACCTGAGGCCCCCCATGCCTTCCGTATCCTTACAGTAAAAATGAATACTTAGCTGGACAGCATTTTTGCCTTTCTGCACCCACAGCCCACCCTCCTGCTGTGCCTGTACTGAGAGACATTCCACTGCTCCAGGGGGGATGTTCAGGCAAGAAAACACACTTGCTAAATCCAATGGTTTTCAGAATCCACCCCCTAAAAAGCAGAAAAAAGCAAACGATTTTTTACAATTTGCTCAGCAGGTCACCCCTAATGTTTGGTTCAGTCTGTCATAAACAAAAATTACTTTTTTTGTTGAAACCTCAGATGCACGGGAAAGACAGTGAGCTAGAGAGCAAACACTCCATTTTGTTTCATTCAGAGTGTGAGATCCTTCACTGTCCTGGAATAATAAACCTCTCGGAAGGGCAGCTGCTGTTGTTGGGACAATTTGCTCTTTGTCCTCAAGCTGAAGGAGCTCTGCTGTGCTGGAGGCTCTTGCCAGTCCCTGGGGGGTACAGTGGAGCTGGCTGCTGGCAGACCTGCCACGGGCTGTGGGAAGCCCAGTGACCAGAGGGAAAACCCAGAGTGTTTATTGGACCTGGCTGGGATGGAGTTCATCTCCCCAGTGCATCCTCACAGTGCTGGGCTGTGTATTGGCCCCTGAAAAGGGGCTGGTAACACTCTTTATTAATTATCTTTATCTTAACCAGGTTTGGGTTTGTTTTTTTTTTCATTTTATTTTCTCTCCCCAGCCCCCACCCTGCTGAGGAGAGGAGTGATAAGAGCAGCTTGGTGGGCAACTGCTGTCCAGCCAAGGTCCACCTTCCACGGTCCTTTTTGGCACCCAGCATGGGACACAGAGCAAGGGCAGCTTTGTATCCAGTGTGTTATTGCTACAGCAGTGGCAACCTCCTGTGGGAGTCAGGGAGCTCGCTGGCTGTACTCCTTAACCTTTATAAAGCTGGGAATGTGTTTGTGCAAACAACAGCTCTGGGCTGTGTCCCAGTATGGATGGCCTTGCTGCACTGGGGGAGCTGTCTCCTCTCCACGATAGGATGAGGGAATACATCTCCATTCTGGATCGGTGTGGGTGATTGTGCCAGTTCCAGAGGTCCTTGTTCATGTTTACATGAGCTGCTAATGCTACTAATTAACGCTGTTGCCACCTAATGGGGTTGGTGGAATCTGGTGTCATCATGGCATAAGAGAAGATTTTTGGGTGAGGCAATACTGAAACGCCCTGAGGCGGCTGTTCCCGGCTGGCAGGGTGTGTGGAGGGATTTGGGCAGGTTCCTAGCACAGGGATCACCTCCCAGAGCCTGGGACTTTACACCTGAACGGGCAACAATCCTGGCAAACCGCTGTGTCACCTGATGGAGGGGAGCCTTGCCCACCCCAGTGAAAACCAGCAGCTTTTGCCCCACACTGGGGCCTGGCCTGTGCCTACCAAGCCTCAGTTCAGGTCTGACAGGCTGGGGCTGAGGCACAACTCAAACAACAACAGCAGCTACAGGAATCGCTCCAGGAGTGAAAAAGAAACTGGACAAGGAAAACAAGGGGTCCAATAGAAAGGACTGGGGGTGGGATGGTGCTCAGGATCCTTCCCCATCCAAGTGTTTCTGCAATGGTAGAGAAGCAGCAATAGCAACCACCGAAACACCTTCATCTAATCATGCTCTATTACACAGAGCTTTGTCTTATCCCTTCCTTGGTAAAACCTCAAAGAAGTTATGGATGGATCCTTCCCCTGAGAAGACAACCACACCGTTAGGAGAAATAAAAACCCCCAACAGCAACCATCTTTAGGTGAACACTGAATCCCAACCCCGGAGAAAATCTGAGGAGAGAGAGGAATTAGGATTGTAAACCAGTGGGGTGCTCACTACACAGGCCAGTGCACCAGCATCCAGCACAGCAGAGATTTACACACACCACTGCAGTTACAACCCAAGTGAGTACATTGTGCACACCAAGTGATGGGACAAAACCAGGGCACTTTGAACACCCAGTAGATATGTATTTCACACTGGAAAATCAGAACCAAGCCAGGCACCTCAGAATTCTGGTTTTTTTGTTGTTTTTTTTTACAAGGTGATTTAGTATCAGGCAACTTTTCATTCATTTTGTTTTGTTTTTAAAATTGTGCTGTTGGAAGCATCCGTAGAAGGAAAAATACTGTGGCAAGGCTGAGAAAAGACCAATTCTTCTCTGCCCATATTTCACTGCCACAGGAGCTGACATGGAATGGAAGAAGGAAGAGGTCTGAACAAGGCACACTGGGACAGATCTTCACCTGTGCCAACATGTCACCTGCAGTCCATGTCACAGCAGTGATATGAGCTGGATCAGAGCTCTGGTGCCCCATGCCTCACTGGATACAGATTCCCCTCCAAGAAGGGAAGTGGAAACACATCCTTTAAGTATAAAACTCCTTTCTGTACATCTGACATCTACTAGAAACAATACTCAAAACTTACAAAAATTACCTAACATTATTACAATGCTCTCTCTCTCTCTCTAGCTTGTTTGGGGCATCTTATGCCTCCTTGTGTACCATGAAGAGACATGAGAGATCACAACTAACTCAGACAACTTCAGCAGAGGGCAGGAAAATCCTCGGGTATGTATGAAGAAATAAACTGTCTTATGCATCAGATCTTGAAGAGTAAATTCTTTGAAATTATCTTATTTTCTTTATTTAAAAAAAAAAAAAAAAAAGAAATTCAAGTTGATGAGAGTCTCTGGATATCAAAATTGTGCGTCTTTTTCCCTCCTCTGTGCTTCTGTCAGGCACTGACAGCAAAGAGAAGACAGTGCAAGGGGCTGCTGCATGGTCCACAGAGACTGCACAGGCTTTGGACCCAATGGAGAAAGGTTCCCATCTGTCCAACAGCACGTGGCTCCAGCCTGGTCTGTCTCCTTGGAGCTAGAGGATCACAGATGACAGCAGTGAGAGCATAAAGCAGCACTGTCTCAGGAACTTGTACAGCTACACCAAATGCCACTGGCATCAGAACCTAAACGTTCCAAAACTTCTCCTTTATTTTTCACCCACTTCTCCTGGAGCACAGGGGAGTTTTGGGTGGCTGCAGCAGAAGAAGGCACCCAACCCTCTTTCTGTCTACCTAAGAACATTGTGCGTTTGTTCCCGTGTTTTATCGGACAAGAAGCCAGCACATGGCTCAAGGACTCCCAGCTGCAGGGAACTGAGGGTCCTGGGGAATACAGGTAGGCATGACATGACTGTGCACCCCCTCCAGCCTCAGGTGAAAGCCCAGAACCTCATCTGTGTGAACAAAGTGATGTGTGGAGCTGCTGAGGCTACAAACCCAGGGCGCTGCCCCGATGCCGCCTGGAGTAACGCGGGCAGCGAGACACGGTCAGCCGTAAGCAACAACGGGCACTACGCACCAAGGGAGCAGTGGCACCTTCTAACACTGGGAACAGAAGAGATGGACAAGACACTGAGGCAGCCTAGAACAGATGGAGGTGTTCTCCTGTAGCACGCTGTGTCCAGGTGACGGCAGGGAAGGATGGCTGTGGCATTGTCTTCATGCCCACCTCCCGCTGGAAGCGAAGCTGCGGCTGAAGGAGAAGGTCATCTCCCCGTTCTTGTACTTGCCCCAAGCTCCAAATGGCACTATGACAACTGTGCTGTTGTCTTCAGAGCCAAACTGCTCTGCCTGAGAGAAGAAACGAAGTGTCAGCATCAGTGTCTCACTTGGAAAGGGAAACAAGTGTCTGGTTTCACCTGGACAGCACATCTTGAGGCTGGAGACTTCTTTGCCCCTTCACAGCCCTGAGGCCCAAGACTCCTTTGCCCCCTCCAAGCTCTGATGCTCCATTCTGGTATGCCCCAGAGCTTCCCATAGGATATGCCACCATCCAGAACCATGGTCAGAAACTGCCCGTTTCTGTCTATGACAGTGACATTTTCAGCACAGGCACAAGCTGCAGTTACAGTCCCATGCAGTTCAGCAGACCGTGAGCCAAGCAAGCTAATTGATGTGATGCCTGGCAGGACGTGGTGCGACCCAGGGTAAGGAAAGGCTGGCCAGTGTCTCAGCCAGCACCTTCAATTCAGTTGAACGTGTGGTATGGTGCAAACAAAGAACCCATTTTGTTTTCAAGCCCCCCGGGGCAGGCAGGAGCGCAGAGAGGCGGGCGGTACCTGCTCGGTGACCACGTGGGCAGCCTCGGCGGGGTCGTGGCACTGGCTGATGAAGTTGCAGATCTCCTGGCTGTTGACG
Source organism: Sinosuthora webbiana (assembly GCA_013397395.1). Lineage (NCBI taxonomy): Eukaryota > Metazoa > Chordata > Aves > Passeriformes > Sylviidae > Sinosuthora > Sinosuthora webbiana. Next base: position 438,494 of record VXBN01009199.1, read on the forward strand.
ATGAAGTTGATGCCGTCAGTGGTCAGCGCCAGGAAGCTGTCGTCCCCGTGGTGCAGCTGCAACAGAGGCACACGGGGTGCACCACCCTGGGTGAGTGCTGCAAGGCAAGGCAGCTGCCCACGTGGTTTTACACTCTTGCAAAGCACTTTTTTTTCTTTCTGGGGGTGCTGTGTGCTCTCTTGCAATTTTTTTCCTGAAGCTGAGATTTCAAGGAAGACATGATAGCACTGCAGTCATCTCCCTAAACCCCTAGTGGGTTGCACTTTACTGGGACCAAAACAGTATAAGTTCTTGGGGCCCTGGGAGGTGCTCTGGGGAAAAGTAACAAACAGAATGCGAATTGACAGGAGAGCTTCCTGCCAAAGTGGAGGCTGAATGTCTTCTGAGTGTTAAATTTGTTTTCAGACCACTGCAGAACTATGGTAAGATACATGCAGCTGTCCTTTCCTCCTCCCCCTCTCAATTGTGCAAGTCTCTACACATCCTACTTTTTTGATGGCAGCTCATCCATATCCCACCCAGTTCTCAGTGATGGTTTTATACCAGCATTAACCTCAAAATTATCTGTCTGACCACAGGACCCAAACACACTGACACTTGTAATGCTTATCATGTGTTATCTTTCTTCCCTCATCATATATATTATTGTCATAAATGGGATTTAGAAGTTGATCTGAATTTAGTACCAGATTCTTTTCTGTCCTGTTAGTGTTAATCTGAAACAACTTAATGAGAGTTGTTCTCTGGTTATTTCAGTAAAAAAACCGCCTGGCCATCAGGCTTCACCTGGGCTCATGTCATGTGGGTACCACCACAGCATCAAACACCTATGAAGCCCCCTAGTCCAAGTGTTGCTGTCCCTGTAAACCAAACCTTCTTTTACCTGAACCCTTTTTGTTTCTGGCTGGGCTATCACACCACTGTTTTTAAGATCCAAATCTCCTATGCTCCGCGTCATAGCAAGTCTACCATTCACATGAGGTTGTCCCAAACTGTTCCAGGAAATGAAGCCACCACACTTCTTAATCCTGTCCAGAGGCACAAAAGAAAAAGTGAATGAGTTACTGCTTCTCACCATTACCCCCATCTCTATCCTCTATTTCTGTCACTAGCTAGAGTGAGGAATGATGTATGGAGAGCCTAAGCTGGGAAGCTGAGGGTTGGCTTTGGCTGTTTGAAGAGCTCCATGGAGGAGCTGTGTCCTGACCTGGGAGTCACAGCGCATTTCCTCAGGTTCTAACTTGGCACTTTTGGACAAGTGTGAACCGTGTGGTCCTGGCTCTGTTCTGAATCTCAGTAATGCACATCTTACTGCTGAGACAGTTTATGCTCATGGAGGCCTTTCCACATCTCTGGTCCTCTAAACAAGACCCAGTGCATTAACTGGAGCATACTGCCAGTTCAGAGTAGTCTCTGGGCTCTATATTCAACTCTGCTTTCTTCCTGCCTTCCCAGCAGCAGAGCACAAGCCCATCCTATCTGAGGCCACATCATCAGCCAGCAGGTACCTTTCCTTCTCCTCCTTCCTCTCTGGAGTATGGTCAATGGTGAGTTTCATGGCCTTTCCCTTCCGGCACAGCAGAGCTCGACTGTCCCCCACACTTGCCACAACCAGCTCAATTCCATCCCGGAGCAGAGCCACTGTTGCAGTGGTCCCAGAGCTCAGCAGAGTTGCTACAAATGTCATCAAAGAGAGAGGTTTTAGCACTGCCTCAGAGCGTGGAGCCATTTAAAACAGCAACAAACAATTTCAATTGGTAAAACGAAGACAACTTGTGCTCTACCTAATCAGCAAGTAGCTGCTTTTAAGTTTAAACTAACTTTACACATACAAAAAAGAAAAAAAAAAAAAAAAAAGAAAAAAAAGAAAAAAAAAAGCAAGTTTATTAGCATGTAGGCCATGGAAGAGAGGAGAGATGGCAGAGATTAAGTGTTTCTGTGCAACAACATGGCTCCATGCAAAGAGGGCAACTGGGATAAAAGCAGTACAAGGTACAGTGGCTTCCTTTCAGTTTGTAACAGTTTTTCAGCCTCTCTTCCTCACCTCAAGTTACAGCATTATTGTCCTTACTCCTGGGCACAGTGACTGCACAAGTAGGTCACCATAAAGGTGATGGCTCTTTCTGTTAGGTGGTGAAGCAGGCAATTGTATAGTAATATATAATTATAGTGAAGCTGGATTCTGGGATTCAGCCTTGCCTTGTGCCTGCAAACTGGTGCAGGTGGCAGTGAGTGTCTGGGCAGCCTGCCCAGGGCACTGCTGGGATCCCCTGACAGGGGCCACTGTGAGTGCCCACAGGGCAAAACAGAGCCCTGGTGCTGCCCTCCTTTTCTCTGCAGGGAAAGAAGGGAGTGAGCTGAGCTGGCTGACTGCACTCAGGGACCTGCCTGGAGTCACTCATGCAAGCAGATTTAAGGGCTTCTCATTTTCTCATTTCAATTGCTACAATAATCTGGAGAGAGAAAAAAAAAAGAAACTCTTGAAAAAGAGAAATACAAGTGCCTATTTCAGGAAAAAGATCTGTAGTATCATCTGCAGTGAAGAAAATGCCAGAAATACTGCCCAGCTTTCCTCATTTTCTTTGCTTTTTGAAAGGGCAAGTCCCACTTTACTGTTATTATCTTCTCTTCCTGCAAATTCTGCAGAGGTAACTCAGCAAGAGATGCCTGGAAAGCTCCTGCTGACTTGAGGTATTACACCAAAATGTCTGGACAGGACCAGCTACTGCCCAGAACACATTTGGATCTACAGCCAATGCAAGTCCCCTTGAAAGGCCCTCTGTAGGTCACCTGCATTCTGGGCTTTTCCAGTTGTTCCAGCATTTCAAAGCAAGCCAATTTGAGCTGAGTTTTGGGCTTCCTTAGGAATGTGATTCCCCAGTTATATTCTTGTTTTCATGTCACTAACCGTTAACATGTCACTGTCTTTCCACCACTGTTTCTGCAGAGATCAGCTACAACTACTTGTGCGTCTACTTCTGGCCCTGCAGCCCTGACCCCGGAGACATGGGACAGATTTGAGACTGGACTTTGTGTTTGATCTCAAGGAATGCCAAGCAGCCCCAAATATGACCAGCTGCCAACAGATAAGAACAGAAATGCAAGGGCTGTGAGGCCTTGACAGCCTCCTTCCCCAGCCCTGGGAGGTCTCAGCACCGTGTAAGTCAAACTGGGAGAACACTGAAGTCACCACGCCCTGGAAGATGCATTGAGCCTTGTTGTGCAGTGAAAGCAGTGAGTCCATGAATCCAAAAAACCCCAAACACAAGACCCCACAACCCGGTGTTAACTAAGCTGATGTTATTATTTAAAACAGGTATTATTACTGCAGCAGGGACTGGGTTTAGCTGAGTGCTGAACCAGCAGGTCAGGGGTGACCATCAGCCACGGTCACACCTCAGGCTGGGACACTGGAAACTGGATGTGGCAGCCTCTGACTATCCAGGTGGATGGGCACCGACATCCTGTTTCTCATCTGAAGCAAGGACTAGCCCAGTGCAGGGTCACTTTGAGGCACATTATGAAAATGAGATATTAAGAAGTACCAGTGCAAGCAGAAATTTTAGTAGGACCAGTAAAATACCTGTTTTAGCCAACAGTTAGAACAAGTGAAATAGAGCAACCTATGTAAAACTACCTTTTTATTTTACAGAAGATACGTTTTGTTTAGACATTAAAATTAATGCAGAACTGCTGCTACTTTCCCATTTCATTCTGTGGTTTTAGAACTATGCTGAGAAACATACAAAAAGTTAAATCATAGCCTTCAATTCACAGAAGACTGGAAACATATGGAATTCAGGAGGATCTGCATCTTTACAGATGCACACTCCCAAAGAAAAGAGCTGCTATCACACAATCAAGGGCTGGTACTAAAGAACAAGATATTGTCCAGAACTGTGGTAATGGACATAGTGATTTGAACTTTGTTTGTTTATTAGTTAAATAGAAGTCCTAGAAAAAAGTACATGCTGCTCACAATCTCCTCCTTGGATCCAGTTCATGCTCTGGGTAGGGATGCAGGAACATGCATGAAGCCAACCATAGCATTGTGTGATTTCTAGCACAGCTCAAAACCACAGGAATGGTGATGGGATAACATTTCTAATGCTTCTCTACAACTGCTGCTAGTTTAAAACAAAATACGTTGCATCAGCACATGTATTGGTTTTAACAATTAAAGAGCTTATGATGTTTTCCTAACAATATCACTATAAAACTAAGATCTTTCAATAGGTTCTTAACACTCACTGGACAACTTCTACTGCAAGTCATCTCAACTAATGTGACAAAGAGGATGTGGAAACCTTCCAGTAGTCCAGGCTAGGAACCGCTGGACTCCTTCACCTGGGACAAAATTAAGCAGATCTCTCTTTCCACTGAAGCCCAGCTTAAAGTGTCCAGGGCCTCCAGTTCTAGAGCTGCTGACCAGGTACAGTGTCTGCCACAAATAACACGTACACAGAGGCAAATAGGAAATTCACCCAGGGACTTTGTTCAAACAGAATAAACCTGCAACACTGGAGATGCAAGAATAAGGGCTGCAGAACAGGGGCGCTCTCATGTCTGCCTGCACTGCCCTGTGCAGGTCATCTAGGATGCACCTGCATCTTTGGCCTTGGCCAATCAGCCTTGGCATTTCTGGGGAATTGCCACCGTTCTCGCCTTCTTGCTAAAACTGTGACAAAACCAGTTTAAGTTCAGCCCAAATAAAATCTGAATTTTGCTTCCCCTATGGCGATAAGTAACCAACCAAAAATGAAGAATTTTATCAATGCTTAGAGGGCCAGCTGTCTCATATATGGCAAGAGTGGCCACTCTGTGGAACATCTGCTCCCTCAAGGTAATTACACCATTATGGGGAGCTCAAACCAGTGCCAAATGAAATGGGGCCATCTTAAAGGCACTGAATAGAAGTGTATTAATTGTTCTGGCTAATGGAAAAATAGGCAAAATAAACACTCCTTTAATATTGTAATTAGTATCTTCTAAACTGATTAGGTAATAAGCAGGGCCCTTGAATAAAAAGGCTGCCTCTACAATGCTGATAAATCTATGAAATATTCAAATACAATTTCTGCAGCTCTCCCTTTTCCTCAGTGTTGCAGGTTAACATATTTAAAGAAATAAAAATCATTTTTTTGAATGGTAACTTAAACAAAAACCCAACAAAACAAACATTACTTTAAAAATTTAATTAGTTTTAAATAACTTCTGCTGTTTGTCAGCATAAGAAGATTCCATAAGTAAGAACCCTTTCAAACATGGGTAGACAAGTTACTACCTGGCTGTGTTTTAATCAGATGGCTATTCCAGAAGTGAGTGGCCAATGTGATTAGAGTTGGATGCACTGAATGTGGAGGTTGATGGACAAACTCCCTCTTGTTTTCTCTGGTTCACAGTGGACAGAAGCAGTAACAATACCTGGTAGGACTCCAGTAGGCCAGGAGTCTCACATTTGTCTCACATTTCTCCAGGGAAATGCTCAAGTTTCCTCAAGCACAGAATTTAATTTCTTATTTCCATCCTTGCTGAGCAAAGCTTTTCAGCTTTTAGATTTCACTTTTTATGGCTGGTAAAAAATAGCAGAAAATTCTGCCCATCTCTGGCAGTTGTCCCATGGATAATGTCATTTGTTGGATGGGAGCTTCCTTGATGTTCTATACCTAAATTTAGCAGTGATTTGAAAGTGACAGGCTATATTTAAATGTATGGAAGGGACTGAAAATGCATTTTTGAAGAGGCACCAAACACCAAGCTTCAGGGCTCAGACATGGCCCTAAGCTGTTAAGATTACACAGGATTTAGACAGAGCACAGATTATCCCAGACCTGCCTAGAGCAACTTTCTTACGCTTTTGTGTGAAACAACAGCTATAGGTCACTGTCAGAGGGGTTACTGGACCAGGCTCCAGTTCCAATAGCACTGGTGAACTAACTGCATGCCAGCCACAGCAGCAGTACCTGGAGCACACTCATCAACCATTTTTATTATTGAAAGCTCACAGCAACTACCATGCTATGTATTTTCCATCTCTAATTTCAAATATTGTATCACTGGTAAGTGATCTACAGAGGGCCATGCCCTTGAAGGCATTGCTGGGGTCTCCCACAAGGCACATCCCTAGTCCTGTTAAATTTGTGCTCTATGTAAGGTTTTGCCCCTTGAATAGTACTATAAACAATGCCTCCAACGTGCCTTTTTGGCTACAGGGATTTGTCCCAGGGTTTAGTTTCCTTCAGACACCCAGGTACAAGTTATAAAGCTGGTTGTGTGTTAGCAAAGGCCTGGACATCCTGAATGTGCACTGGTTTTTTTTGCAGGCACAGTGAAGGGAGTGAACCCTGGAAGGGTCACCTGCTGGAACAAGTCAAGGCTATTATCCTGCACTTCATCAGCTCTGGCCAGGTTTCAAAGGGAGTTCAGACTTGGGAAGCATCCAGTGTAACCCAGATACCCCAAGTCACACAATCAACCACCATCTTCAAGGTACTCCAGCAACTGTCTTGACTGTCACATCCAGAATAGCCACACTTAATCAGAAATTTTGCTGGCAAACTGAATCAGTTTGGAAGTAGCCTTCTAACAAAGATACATGCCAAGCACTGAAATTTTATGTAACTTTCAAAACATCAGCAACAACAAAAATATCCACACAAAGCAGTCAACACAGTATTGAGTTACTTTAACAACAGATACGCAAGGAGTTTAATCTGTTCAGAAATCCAGACTTGACTTTGCACCCTGTTACTCCATTCTTTGCCTTAGAGCTTGATTTTCAGCCAAGAGCAATGAGCTCTCTTAGATGCCCCAGGCTCCTGCAAGAGCTTGCAGGTGCTCAGCCTACCTGAGAAACACTGAGTGCCTGCCAGAGCGTGGCCCCTGTGGATGTCTGGCAACTCTTTTACCCTCTGTGTTGCTTTTTTAATGAAGGAGGCTTGTGCAGTATCCTGGTAACCACTGCATACCTTTTCTGGCATTAAGCAGCAACAGTTAGTTAAATGGTATGAAAAAAACCCTATGAGCAGTTCTAAAATGCTCTGCTTGCTGCACAGTTTGTCTGTTAAATATTGTTGTTATCCAGTTCTGTGTTGCCTACAAAGTGTTATGATTGGAAACAGTTTTCAGAAAAACAGAATAATACAGCCAGTACAGTTCTCAATCCTTCTCCTCAAGGAGCTGCTCTGACACAGAGGTCACTACAACGAGCCAAACCAAGAGCTGTCTTACTCACAAAGGGGCAGAGAAGAGAACAATTAGATCTGAAAATGAAATGGTCGGATCCAGGGAAGCACATAAACTAGTACTCAAATGCTGTCTTGGATTTGGGTTGGTAAGAAAATATATTTGCAAGGAGGCTCTGAGATAAAAAGCACACCTGCTCTGCTGATGTCTCTCATGAGCTCAGCTAAAACCCAGCCCATAGGTCAAAAGTAACTCTGATCTTTTTTCCCACATGAAATACAATGGGAAAATGACCTTTATAGATTCAATCCTCCTTTTTTTGAGGGCTGCATCTCAGGAATTAAGACTTTTTTCCTTATCCCTGGTGCAGGCTAAGGTAAGAGGCAGTGCTGGAACAGTCAGGCTACCTGTCCTGCATTTGAGCCTACCTAGATTCATCTAGCAGTTATAGTGCAGAAAGCCACTGCATTATTCAGCCACAGCTTCAGAAAAGCAGATTGAGAGTACAGTATCACTTCAGCCCCTACAGGCCTTCTTGGTTTCCAGTCATTCCTGGAGAGGAGATTTTTATAGTTTCTGTTCTTCTGGAACAACCTCAGTTATTTGGCCAGTGCCTGCACCAGCACTGGGACAGGTTTTTTGTTTGGTTTTCTTTCCTGTTGTGGGTTGGTGGTTTTGTTTGTTTGTTTGTTTGTTTTTAATTGGGTTTGTTTGGGGTTTTCTTTTTAAGACTGGCTAAACTGACTTTCAAAATTGTGCCTCAAGGCTGGGAAAGTGCATGTGACAGAACTGGGACAGGCACTTCTATCTCCCTTCCTAAGGCACTCTCTATAAGCTCTACTTGCTGCAACTGGAACTTCAGATGTACTTCAGATGTTTAGTCTCTAGACACATATACAAGAACTTCCTTAACAGCCAGGATTAAATGGGAGTCTAAAAGGGCTGGTGCCAGCTTTACCACAGCCTTACCACAGCCAAACTTGTTTTCCTCTTCACTGCTTTTTTCCCTTCCCCACTCAGCTACTCCTGTGATTCTGTTTGTGCAGAAGCAACATCGATTGCATTAATTTTGGCTTACGTTCCTCCTCAGGTGCAGCAGCCAAGTTAGGAAGGGGAACTTTGACACTCTTGCTTTTAATCCACAGGAGTAACAGCTTTAAAACAAACAAACATATAAAAACACCAATCCCCCCACCCCTAAAAAAAAAAAAAAGCAGATCAAAAACACCCCTCTCCACATTTCTTACCAGTAAAATTATTGTCCTTGCAAAGCTATATCGCTCTTTGCTACCTTGACAAACATAATCCTTTTCAGGATCACATTAAGAGAAATTAATTGATGATTATGCTAACATTCAGATTGATAACTCCTCCAGTAAATTTGACTGAGACTTACAGTAGTTATTCCATTTTTAGGAGTTAAAGCATAATTGTTTTATTTGCAGTAAGTGATCAGAGCAAAATCCTGTGTTAAGTAAAATTGTTTTTAAGAGCTTTTTTTTGGACGTTTTACTGTACAACTACTGAGCAAATAAGATAAACCTTATTATCCACACCTATATGAGTAGAATATTTTTTTACCTACCATCAGCAGAGAGATTAGCATGCCTTTCATATGCTTTGTCTATTTCTAGAAAAGCTTTGCTCAAAACATTTTCCAAGTTCTCCTCCTCAGCAAGAAATTCCCTGCAAGCAAGCAAGCAAGCAAAGAAATTAAACTTCTGTCCAAGAAATATACATCCTAATCAATCTGTTTTTTGCAGTCTTATCTCCTCCCTGCACCTACCGAATGACACTGGACTTGAGTGAAAAGGCAATGTGATTTTACTAACTGTATGCACTGAAAGCAAAATCCTGTAATTTTGCAAATATCTAAGTTCCTTATCCAGCACCCAGGGATGTGACAGATACAGAAGAGTGTTAGCAAACCACTGTGGTCAGCAATCACTGTGTGAAAACAGTCAGTCCACACTCTCCCTGTGTGACTTTTCATGGACAGGGAGGGCACAACGGTGCTTTCCTCTCCTGTGTTTTTGGGCTTGCCCAATAGGGCAGGCACCACAGGGAGTAAGTAATTCACAGCATGTCTGTTCCACCCAGTGCTCCTGCCGTCCCATATGGACAGGAGGCTACACAACCCGGGAGGGTTAGCTACAATGTACAACCCACGGGTTCCCTAAAGAAGGAGTCTCGGCTGGAATTTATTTGACACACATCCCCTCGCCAAGCACTTACTTAATATATTTTTCCATGTACTTATCACAGAAGTCTGCAGCTGCCGCCCCGCCGTGCCCATCGTACACCGCGAAGTAGAGGACATCCTCTGTCAGCTGAGCGTAATCGAACCGGTCCTCGTTCTCCTTCCGCTTCCCGATGTGGCTGGCGCAGCCCACGTTGCTCAGGCTCACTTTTGGGATGGGCTTCCCGTACTTTATGCTGGGCGGGAGGAGGATGGGCTCATCGATGCGGTTGTCCCAGATGCCGAAGGTGTCCCACGTGGTGGGCCGCCCGCTGCCGTCGGAGCCGAAGCGGGAGGCGCGGCGCTCGCAGGTGGCGATGGAGCAGGCGCCTGCGGGGCGCTTCTCGTCCTGCAGGAAGCGGGACGTGAGCGCGGCTCTCCTTCTTACTTGGAACCCTCCATTCCGTACCAAGGTAATCAGAGTAGCTGTGGACATCACTTGTCTTCGCAGAGATTCGTAGGGGGGAAAAAAAAAGACCAGGAGCAAAAGATGCGCGGCTGCTGGAACCTCTTGGAGAACAAAGGGAAAACCGATCAGGAAGCAAGGAGCACAGGAAAGGGAATTTTCAGTTGCATCATTCAGGAAGCAATGTCACCCTGAGAGCCCGCTAATCATGCGGAGCACAGCGCTCCCTGGAAGCGACTGCAGCGGGATCTGCGTGACTCACCGGGAAACTATCCCACAGCCAGCAGCAGCTCACACCCAGCCCCGGCTCTGCGCACAGAGCCAGGGAGGCACTTCTGCTGCTGCCCTGCACAGTGACATCCCGAGGTTTCAAAGGCTGAAGGGCTTGAGATGGAGCAAATAGGAGTGATGGTAATGCTAAAATGTGAATGTGCGAAAATACGAGGTAAGGGTGTGAAAATGAGTTTCTCACCCGTGCTCTGCAAACACCAGCTGGGATATCTGCACTGTGACTCCCAGGGGGGAAAGGAAAAATGTATTTGCTTAGATTTTAAATTTTTTTATCTGCAGATGATATTTGGTTCTGTCACATTTATGGAGATCTTGAACAGTACTTTTTAACACAGAGCTGTAAGTTAATTGTGATTTTTTTTTTTAATGCCAAGAATGACTACTAAGAGTGCATCCATGGACATCCACAATTGTACACACAAACTTCCCCCTCAAAAAACCCCATGCAGCTATTTGCTGTTTTGTCTGGCTTGAATTTCTCGGCCACCTAACCCTGAAATGGCCTAACACAGGCAGGCAAGGCCTTCTACTGGCTTCTCAGATCTCTTTTCCAGTCCAGATAAATTCAAACACAACACTTGGCTCAGCACAGACAAAAATTCGCTAATGATGACTCACCTAGCATGCTGAAAAGTGTAGAAAGATTGAATTATTTGACCTTTTGCAGACCCAACTTGACCCAAGTCCAGCAGGCTGGGATGCAGTTTGTAGTATTTACATGTTGTTGCACTGGAGTAATTTGAATTGGAGCATACAAATCACTGTAACTAACCACACTAAAGATACAAGCCCAGAGAGGGATTTCTAACTTAACTGCTCAAAGTTTGCTAAGGGCAAAATTATGAGTGAAAAGTATTATATGGCATAACAAAAGACCTAAAAATACCCAGGCTTACGGTGAATGGAAAAAAAACTTAAAAAAAAAAAAAAAATAAAAAAA
>VXBN01009199.1:456443-480892 GCA_013397395.1 Sinosuthora webbiana
TTTTTCTTTGTCTTACATCTCAACTGTCTGGGGCATCGCATAATTTATCTTTCAACCCCATATTCAGTATTTATGATCAATAGGAATGTAAAGCCATTAATGATGGAGAATCCTGGAGGCATCATTAACATAAAGAAGAACATCTCCTGCTCTCCTCCAAAGCTTTCCACTTAATGTATTCATTCTGATTTGGATTGGCTTCCTTATTTGCTACGGATATCTGGGATTTGAGGCAGCTTTAGCAGAACTGAGCTGAGCATCTTCAAGAAAACAAATGCTGCTCAGAGGAATTTGCTAAACAGTGATCCTAATGGAGGGCACCTGCCTGGTGGTTGTTACCAGCCCTCTGGGAGCCTCACTGGATGCCCCAGCAGTGCTGGGGTCTCTGGGGGCAGACTTGGAAAACAGGGTTGGTGAAGTGAGGTAATTGCTGACAAGCATCCTTGAAGAGATTCTCATACTTGTGTTTCTTTAGGTAAGCCCGATGTGTAGGAGTAGCTTCGTGCTTGGCCATGCTTTTCTTTCTGGAACTCTCAAGAGAAAGGCTTTTCTAGAACTGACACAGAAAAAGAGAGTGCTTTCTGAAAGCGTTTGCTACTTTGTATTCGTGGGTTTGAAGGTGGAAATCAGCACTAATTCCTCAAAGTAGAAATCATGCAGAAGACAGCTTATGTCTGACCCAGTCTGTGGCATTACTGTACTAGCTAGCAGTTTTTATATCCTTTTCCTTTTTATTTCCTTTTCCTTTTTATTTCCTATTCATCTTTGCTTACCAGTTGTTATCCAGCCACCGTCTGCTGTTCTGGAAAGGGTTACTGCTTTATCCTAAGAGCAAATAAGAATAGGATAATTATCATTCAGTCCTGTAAATCCATACCACTTCTGTAAGACCAAAACTGAAGCAATATTCAAACTAAATTATATGCTTGTATAAAACCAGAAAAAACATGGCCCACATGCAAAATGAAATCCTGAAGCAACATTTTGAAATGCAAACAATTTCATGAAATCTTGTGTTTACGAATGAGCCTGGGAACTTGCAGGTCCTGACCCAAAGCATGTGGAAATTTGGGAGAATCCTAATGTTGACTTAGCATAGATGGCACCAGGTCCACAGGAAGATGAATGCATTCAAAAGCATGTCCAGCAGGGAATGGAAGCTTCAGCTGCATGTGATCTTTGGTTTTGGCATAAGAGTGTCAGGCAGAAGCATGTTCTGTGTTGATCTGAGCTGCTTTGCCATCTACCTTCTGTACTGGCCCTTTACAGGCACTGGGAATCTGGGCCGCTGTGATTCTGCACTTGCAGAATATCTGCTGCTGCCACCTTCCATTTCTGATTATTTCAAAACTCAACATTTGTGCTGATTGAACGACACAAATTGTATTGTCAGCATTTGAAGGGAAAGTCTGCTTAGTTCTCAGGACAACTCAATACAGGGAGAGGAAAGAAGGAATATTTGCATTTAGCTTGGCTGACAGGGTGGAGGTGTGATGGTTACACTGTTAGATGTCCCACTGTGCTTAATCCACCTGAGCAGCCTGATATTTAGGAATGTTACTTGAATGTTTCCAAGAACAAGTGGAGGGTAATTCAGAAGCCTATTTTGAAAAGAATTGTTTTGAAAGAAATGATAGTATGTACTGATGAAAACAAAAATGAAGAATGGCCTTAGTTCTTGGCTTTACTGTGACAGGAGGTGACAGAGACTACCTGGTTTTTTTTTGCAGCTAGCTAAGGGAATGGTAATTTTGAGCAGGTAGGCACATCCTGATAGTCTGTCACCTGCTGTATTCTAACCCTGGGAGAGCCTGGCCCACCTGTAGTCCTGAATGAAAACATGAAGGTTATCCCATCAGTTGGTGAAACCTCAGTAAACAGAAGTGTTCCCTCACAGGTTCTCATGGGTCCTGGCTCCGTGTGGCTTCGGTCTCTGCTGCTGGAGTGTCTTGTGAGCTATTCAGCCTTTCAGGTGAGTCACTTTGCACAGTTGCATCTGTCGACGAATATGTTCCCTGTCTCTCATTTGGGGTTTCAGGTTGCTCCCAGCTTGTATTTAAGTTCTTATCTTTTTCTACACCACTGTGAAATGACTCTTTTTCTGATGCTTTTTGACCCATGTATTTAAATAAGCAAAAACTTGTTTTATGCTTGGTGCCACAAAGAAAAGTTTTTCCTGTAGCACAGAACCAGCCAAAATGCTTCATGAGAACACATTTTATTCAATCTTTCCCTTCTCTGGCCCCATTCCCTTCTTCCCTGTGATCCTCATGCTCCAGCTATGGTTGGCCAGAGTTCTCCCTTGCACAGAGCACAGTGTTTTGCCAACACCACTGCTGTTTGCAGATTTACAAGGTCTGGTTTTAAACACCCTTGCGACAAACAAAAACACGTGTACGTGCTGCTTCTGTCTCAACAGCTGTTCACCATAAATCACAGTGGGAACAGCCAATGAGATGCTAGAGTGCGTCTTTTCCAAAATGCTGCTTTACATCTGGGCCCAAACTGCAGAGAGGGAGTGGAGGATCCTTTCCACTTGCAGTGTCCATAAGCAGACTCTGGGCTGAGGAGGAGCCCCAGCTGTTCTGCAGGACACCTCCATAGGGGCTCAAAGGCAGCACTCTGGCACACAGGAGACATGGAGAGACACAGGCCCTGTGTCTTCATTTCAGGGGAACCAAGGCCAGCTGTTAGGGTCAGCATTGATACCCTGTGAAAGGTCAATGGAGTTGGCTGTTGTTCCTGCAAGATTTATCCCTCCTCTTCTTCACAGGCACCTTGTCCCTTTTTGCTTGGCCTCCACTTCCCACAGCAGTCATGATGGACTTGCTTCTGAGTCCAGCATGTTCTGAATCCTGCATGTGCTTTTGGTAAAGCAGCACTTTCAGATTGTCTTTTAACTGGTGTTTTAAATGGTTGTGAAACATGGCTTATCACTTATTGACCACATAGGAACACTTGACCTTTGCATGAAGTACATTCAAAATGTCTGATAAAGCCATGCAAAAATATTCTCCTTTCTAAAAGATCTGACTATGAGCAACAGAGAGGAGATAAACAGGACTCCTTCCAGCATGACCTGCACAGTAAAATGTCACTTAATGAAGACAGTTTGTTGCCTTCCATTTTACATCTTCTTTCAATGAAAGCTTTGATGCCGTAAGGCTGGAATAAAGAAAAGGCACCGTGCCCAGTACAACACAGTGTACAGCAGCAGCAGCAAATTGGATTTGTTTGCCTCACAGAGCAGGTAATGCACTTAAGTAATTGTGTAGCACAGCAAAGTCAAATTTCACAGACCTCGATCTGTGACAGCCAGAAATCAGCGAGCTGGCAGATGGCCCAGGTCCTTGTTGGGCACCTTCCCAACATGTATAAATTGGGGAGGTGGGTATCAGTTACAGGTGCACAATCCAGCTGACAGGACAGACCTTCAGGCTCTTTGGAGTCCAGCACAATTAGCTGTGACACATCTGACAGCTTTATATCTCTGCTTGCTTCTCCATAATAACGTTACATGGGTTCAAGTGAATATAACAGCCAATGAATGAAGGCACAAGCAGCTTTAACAAATGTTCACAATGCCATTTCCAATATTTTAAGGCTCATCCATATACCTGAATTCAAGTTCTGCATTACTCTCTGACAAATCTAAAAGAGCATATTCCAGAAAGACATGGTTAGTGAGCTGTAGAAAAGAATCAGGCAAACATAACCTCCAGCAATATTTGATGACAATGATTTGTAAGCTGGTGTTTCGATTTATACCTTGATAAAGGCTTAATTGCCTGACACCAAGAAAACCTGTCTGTCGTGCTGTGTTTATCTGGAATGAGTATATTGCTATGGAGATTTTGAGGTAAATAAATGAAACCCATTTGGTTTTATTTGCAGCCTTGCTGGGTAAAGATGTAGGCTTTTGATTGTGTCTCTCTTGGGTGCTAAAGCAAAAGGACTTTTTTGGTCCCCACAAAAGGTCCCATTAACCTTTTGTGGTTAGGCGACCTCCTCGTACCTCCTTTTCAATAACTGGGGCCTCTCATAGAAGCAGGCTGTGCTGGTTTTGGCTGGGGCAGAGTTATTTTTCTTCACAGTAGCTGGCATGAGCTGTGTTTTGGATTTGTGCTGGAAACAATGTTTATAACACAGGGATGTTTTTGTTATTGCTTTCACAGAGCCAAGGCCTTTTCTGCCTCTCACCCCACCCCAGCAGTGAGGGGGCTGGGGCTGCACAAGGAGCCGGGAGGGGACACAGCCGGGACAGGTGATTCCAAGTGGCCCAAGAGATATCCCATAGTATAGGGAGTCATGCTCAGCATGTAAAGGTGAGGGAAAAAGACAGAAGGGAAGGACATTCAGAGTGATGGTGTTTATCTTCCCAAGTCACTTGCTGTCCTGGGGGAGGCTGAACACCTGCCCATGGAAAGCAGTGACTGAGTTCCTAGTTTCCCTTTCCTTGTGTGTGGAGCTTTTGCTTTACCTATTAAACTGTCTTCCTCTTAACCCATGAGTTTTCTCACTTTTATGATTCTCTCCCCCTTTAACCAGGGAAGAGGAGTGAGTGTCTTTGTGGGACTGAAGTGCTGGCTGGGGTTAAACCATGACAAAGAATTACAAATGCAGGACCACAGTGGCTTTTCAAATGTCCTTTTCTACCAAAATGCTCATAGATATCTTGGGCAACAACAAAAGCTGGGAGTGAGATGGCAGGTGAGCTGCAAAGTCATTCTAATGCCCTTTCCCTACATCATTGCATGGGCAAAAATCTATCTCCCCACAGAACTATTCCCTTGTGTCATTGTCTGTGCAGGGCAGTCAACCCCTGCTCCACTGGAAATGCAATGTGTCTCTAAATGCATTGTTCACTGACAAAATTACTTTTGTGTCTTGCTGCTCATCATCAAGACCAGCTCTGAAATCAGCAGTTCTTCTGAGACCTGTGTCTGCTCATCTGCCTTCCTCATTCCCAGCAAACATGCAAAGGGCACTTAAATATAACCTTGGCCTCTGGTACAGAAATAAATCAGGAAACATGACCCTCGTGCCAGTCAAAGAAAAAGCATTGCAATTCCTACTGCACTGATTTGTATTAGCAAGTATTCCCCTTTCCTTGAATAGATGGTGTGAGTGCCAGCTGCATGAAGAAGAAGAGCACAAACACGAGTACCAGCCAAGTCCTGCTGAGATTCTGCAGCCTGTGTGTGAGATGAGATCTTTGCTCTTGTGGCCTGTGTCTGGCCAGGGCTGTGGTTCCCCCCATCAGCAGCTGTCATAGGGATTGTCTGCACAGTGTCACAGGAGCCAACAGTTGGAAAACACATTTTAAATTCCCTGCTTCAGTTTGGTCTCTGAGGGAAACCCGCAGGGTGGTGCCTGCAGGCAGGAGTAGTTCAGGTATCTGGGTTCCCAGGGCATCCCACTCTCAGCAAACTCTGCCATGGCTAAACCTGTCCATTGGATCTCCATCTGTGCACGGGAAAAGAGTTCTAGCAGAGATGGGAGTTTTTCAACTCCTTAACTGGGAGAGGGACCAAGATGGTAACAGTAAGTTGATTTAAGTATCTCAGAGTAATTGCCAGATAAGAACTGCCTTCAACACTGTAACACTTGGTCTGCCTTGCTCAAGGAATGGAATGGCTTGTAGGGTGCTTTCCTGCAGGGTCTGCCCAGTGCCTCTGGGCAAACTTTATCGGGAGCTTATTAACGCGGGACAAAAAGCAGCTTATTTCCTCCTCAGCGACCAGGATGTACGCGTTTGTATTTATTTCCCATAATGATGGCCAGCAAAAGTATGTACTTGAGTCCTATGACCACAGCGAAACCTGTGCCTCAAGGCGCTTCGTTCCTTTCCCCTCCTCTCTTGGCCTTGGGAGTTTTTCCTGCCCGGAGGGGGCGAAGGAACAGCGTCAGCTGTGATTTAACATCTCGCGCTGGGTGCTGGAACGAGCTCCCCGGGTCACTTCGCAATAGCGCAGATCTCCAAGCGGGATGAGCGCAGGGCCATCCAGAGCCTATGGGCCAGCAGGATGCGGTGACTGCAGGGCCATCCAGAGGCTGTGGATTCCCGAGATGCGGTGACCGCAGGGCNGCCATCCAGAGGCTGTGGAACCCCGGGATGCGGTGACCGCAGGGCCATCCAGAGGCTGCGGATCCCCGGGATGATGCGGTGACCGCAGGGCCATCCAGAGGCTGTGGAACCCCGGGATGCGGTGACCGCAGGGCCATCCAGAGGCTGCGGATCCCCGGGATGATGCGGTGACCGCAGGGCCATCCAGAGGCTGTGGAACCCCGGGATGCGGTGACCGCAGGGCCATCCAGAGGCTGCGGATCCCCGGGATGATGCGGTGACCGCAGGGCCACCCAGAGGCTGCGGATCCCCGGATGCGGTCGGGGCTGGGAGCGCGGCGGTGCCGCTCCCGCCCAGCGCCGCCCGCCCGGCGCTCGCTGGCGCCGCCTGGTGCCCGGAGCGCGGCCCTGCAGCAGCGCCCGCCTGCACGGCGGGGCCGGGCGGGCAGCGCCGCGCTCACGGCCGCCACCTGGTGGCAGAACAGAGGCACTGCGGCACGGACTTAGTGTGCCTGATCCCGGCTGTGCGCTGGATTCACAGTCACGGAGCCCTGCGGCTTGGAAAGGACCTTTAGGGGTTAAGCTCATCGGGTCCAAGCGCTAACCCAGCACTGCCGAGACCACCGGTAGAACACGTCCCCAAGTGCCACATCTAAACTGCAAAAGAAAATGGGTTGTGTATGGGTTATGCATACCGCCAGGGATGGTGACTCCAGTACTTCCCCACACAGCCTGTTCCACAGCTTGACAACCCTTTCACTGAACACATTTTTCCTAATTATCCGATCTCAACCTCCCCTGGCTCAGCTTGAGGCTATTTCCTCTTGCCCTGTCATTTATTACCGGAGGAGAGACCAGCCCTTATCTGCCTACAGTCTCCTCTCAGGTATTTTAGAGAGCAGTAAGGGCGTCCCTGAGAGTCCTCTCCTCCAGACTAAACACCCTTATCTCCCTTATCACAATTCTGCTCCAGACCCTCCCAAGCTCTGTTTCCTTTCTCTGGGTTCATCCAGCACCTCAGTGTCCTTCTTGTAGTGAGGGATCCAGAACCGAGCACAGGATTTGGGGTGTGGCCTCAGCAGTGCCGAGTACAGAGGAAGGATCCCTGCCCTGGTCCTGCTGGCCACACTTGCTGATGCAGGCCAGGATGCCACTGGCCTTCTTGGCCACCTGGGCATTCACAGTTCTCCAGGTGTGGTATTAGCAGTGCTGAGTAAAGGGCTTCATTAGGTTTTGGCACTTCTCTAAAAACAAGCTGCCTTCACCAGAGGCTGTAAGCAGCAGAGGTGTTCCTGTCTACTGGCCCACCAGACTAGCCCACGAGGGTTCCTGCTGATTGGCAGGAGACAGAAGTGAAGGTAAGCTGTGAATGTGGGTTTTATATCCACCATGTCAGACAAAATTATTTCCTATGGTCAGAACTGGTTATGAAATACAGGTCTACGCTAGCATTGGGTTTAAAAAGTATGTGTAAAGATAGTAATTAAGGTCTAAAGAAGTTCTCACTTTAAATGCTAAGGTCTAACTCATTTCTATTTCTAGCTGAAAGCCTTTGTGGGAAAAGGAACTGTTTGTCTCCTTATGAAGGGCTTTAACCCCCACCTAGGAATAAACATGATTTCCTACTTCAGGAGCCAGAATGTTTTATGTAGTGCCCTGTAAATCTTTGGGAACCCAGAGGAAGCAAAGTCTGCCTTCCCCTCTAGCTTTGTCCATTTCCATGAAACTGCTTAACTGTTCTGAGAGTTGTCTATACCACCCAAAATTACTGGCCTTTGCAAACATTTTCCTCGACATGAAGCGGTTCTGTAGTGCCCTTTGCTAACAATCATGATGCAAGATAAGGACAATGGAAGTGCCAGAAACTTTCCTGTTCTCAGCTTCCCTAAATCAAATCGGTCCCAAGGATCTTTATACAGGTTAAGAAAGGAGAAGTCACTTCCCTTATCACACACTGCAGACAAAGAGAAGGGCACCTTTAAAGCCAAGGAGAACTAAGAGTGCACAGCTCAATCAACATTTCAGGATATGACTGTTAGTTCTATTTTTAAAAAAGGGGCATGGAAGTCTTGTTCAGTCTTGTCCTTTTAGGTTTCCAGTCTGAACAAAATGGATTTGTATTAATTCTCTTTAAATGATCAAGCTTTGAATAACACTTTCTTATTGCTACATGTGTCAAAGATATTTTTAAATGTTCCTAAGAAATGTAACCTCATGGTGTCTTTTTTTTAAAGCACCAGTGAAAACTTTTGGTTCCTACCAAAACAGACTCTTTTCTAGAAACCAACTTTTTAAATACATAGTATAAAAACTATTATCAAGTAATCAACAGAAACTGTGCTTCATTTAAAAAAACATTTTTCAATCTAAAAGAATAAAAAACAAGAAACTTTCTCCAGAAATCTGACTGTAATGTTGGAAATCTTTGCAGTCCGTTTATTTAAACATATTTAACTTCTGCATAGAAATTATTTTTAAGAATCCAAGCAAGACTAGTAATTTATTTTAATAAAAGGAAAACCCAAGAGATTGCACTAGCTTTTGTTGCTTTCTGTAACTGAGATTCTTCTTTTATCTAATATTTATGAATATACTGTACAACAAAATCAGTATTCTTGTATAACTTATTTATGTACTCCATGTTTGAGGGAGGAATTATCCACATTTTAATTAGCATCTGAATCAAGATAATTATTATTTCCAGATGTAAAAAAGTATCTTCCCTTTTATTTTAGTTGTCAGAAAGCAACCATAATACACATTATCCCCAAATTTCTCTTTGCTTTCACTTTACAAGCAAAGTAAAACGCAAGCTCTTTGTTTTAAATCCTCCTCTCCCCTTCTCAGATAACTCCTACAACTGTTTTTGCACTTCTAGTTTAGCAAACCTTACAGGCAGGGTATATCTACAGAAATAACTTGCACAGCAAAAAAGCCAAGCCAGCTCTGTACCTTGGCACAACCAGATCCTGATGGCCCACTTCTATGGCAAATTCACTTCAGTTAACTTTGTATTATAATACTCTAATTTAGGAAAAAAATATTTAGTTTTGTATAAAACTTTATTTTTGCCTACAACAAGCAGGTATTAAGGAATAGATTAGTCAAACCTGAATTTCATTGGGAATAACATTGGTCAACAGCTCAGGTGTAATTTAGGGAGGAAAAAATCAAGGTCCAAGGACTTTGTCACACAGTGTTCATTTTTGGTGAGGATATGCTTTTCTATGGCACTTCTGCAGCCTATTTAATGCTCTGTTTTGATTTTACTTCAAATTTACATTGCTTCACTCACCCAAAGTATTTACAGCACTGTGCAAGTCCAGATGCAGGCAGCCTTATGCCTCATTGGCAACATTTTCTTTAGAGCCCTGGCTCACATGAGAACCTCCCTGCTGTCCTATTTTCTTGCATGGATATATAATTCTTCCTTTGTGGGTCCTCGTTAATTAAAAATACTTGGAATATTTCAGATCCCACTGTAGCAAAACATGGCATAACACATAAATTATGACGAAGAAACTACAGCTAGTTGGATGGATCACCTCCCAGCATTTGTAATAACAGAGAGCACAGTGAATTTCCAGACCCTCTCACCTCTCATATTACTTACTCCCTTCCCTGGGAGTGGCCACTCCTGCCCTCTCCCTCAGAATCTCCGTCATTTCCTTCTGCTGCTGCTTTGGAGGGCACAGGTAGAGCCAGAGTTCTAAGAGTTCTCTGGTTGAAAGAGCAGAAAGCTGTTTAGACAAAATAATGGTCTCTTAGTGTAAGTACAATTAAATGTGGCCTCTGTAGGGAATAGAGGCCAGATGTTGTATGCTGCCTCTTAATTTTTCACTTCTGCAAATTATCTAAACAGGGTGGGGGGACAGATAATGCCTGTGCTCCATAATTCTCTGCTCTTTTAGGTTAGGCTTCTGTTGATTGTTCAGATTTACCTGTTTTCAGGCATTTTTGTGTATTCTCTCTTCTTTTTCCTTTTTTTTTTTTATTCTAAGCAAAGGATTGATCATCAAAATTTTATTTATCTGTGTGCTTCTCAGTTCCCTGGGGTTTTTTTCTTGATGCTTGATAGAACAATCTGGAATTTGTCCATAAAATTGCTAGTGAGTTTTCCTGTAACTTGGATATCATGCATCTTTTTATACAAGCTTGTTTGCTCATTGCTATGCTATAGCTCATTGTTATGCTATTCTGAAAGTTCTGATTCTCCCATAAGATATTATTTTGTAAAAGAGCTCTAGTGAGGTGGATGAGAATTTTCTTTATCAGTTAATGCCCACCAAATTTGCCCCTGGTGCAGCTTAAAATCGCCCCTTCTCTCCTGCCAACTCAGCTACAGTCAATCATGCAGTTTAGTCTGATGATAATTTATTCCACTTAATCATGCATGAGATGTAAAACTCCCAGAGGAGGAGTTTAGGCAGCTGGAAATTAAGAAGGGGAAAAAAATCCCAAACCAAACATTCCCACCTTTTTTTCCTCGCAAACTCAGCATATCCTATGCTGAAATTACTGAGACACCATGGTGCCCTGCTTTTTTCACAGTCTCTTGGTGCTGGAATCACACTTTAAATCATTCTCCAAAAGCATGACTTACTTAACACTTCATTATGCAAGAAGATTTCCACTATGCTGTAGTTGGCAAAAAAATCTGACTTTCCTCATGCATTTTATCCAGCACCCACTTCAAATTAAGAAAATGAGACTTTAAAAGTTTTTTTGTCTAAAAGGCATATACCTGAATGTCTATTTACCCAATCATCACTTTTACTGGGTCCATATGTTAAAAATATGAAAGATCAGATACCACAGCTAAATTAAGATATTTCTGTGATGTTTTTTTCCCTTTCAAGGAATAAGTATTTCACTGTACAGCATTATTTGAAGAGTAGCATGTTTCATCTCAAGGATCAGGAATGGCTTGCAGTATTATTTTACAATGTGGCTCATTAAATTAATTTAGTAAGTGGAGAACATGATTATTTGCTCGCATAAGTGTTTTCAAATTGTGCTTTTCAGACTACCAGCTGTCTGAAGTGTGACAGGAACTGCTGCATATGTGATCCCAGGGCCAAATCATCCCTTTTACAGCTTATATTAAGATGATGGGAGCCTCCAAAATATTTGAGGGAAGCAAGTGGTGTAGGAAATTTTGCAGCCATTATTTTAGTGGAAAATTCTTTTTCAAAACCCAACAAATAGGCTTATCACTAGAATAATACTATATCCAGTCCCCAACAACATTCACACTCCTGTAATGCTGGAATTCAAGCCTTTAAAAACATGTGGATGCTTTGGGTTTTTTACAGCTGAATCCCAAACCCTTTGTTCAGTTTTTGCTTCTTTCTTTAAGCAAGACTCCAATTTGCTATATTTATTAAATTTAAACAGTGAGGTTACATGCTAACATCTGATAACACCTCTTTTAATTCTGTATCCTTTTAAGGTACAAGTTTAAGTTGAAAAAGAGAGATTCTTCTGAAATGGATAAATACCCTTGCCCTTCTACTGGAAGTGTGCTTAAAATATAAAAAGGGGGAAAAAACCACCCACAACATTTTCATCAAAATCAGTCCAGCTGCACTACCAGATCATGTAAACCTTTATTTCTGCACTTAGACCTTCTTTATTGGATCTTTTTTAGCTAAATACAATGATCTAACTAAAGAGACCTCAGCAGATTTCAATATGCATGAGCTTATGCAGAAAGACTTCTCAGCCCTGGGCTTACGTCTGTAATAATGGGATATCCTGACAAAGAAATCACAGAAATAGTTTACAGGAAGTGCCATCAAGAAGTCATCTAGTTCACTTCCCTACTATAAATATTTTTAGATCTATTCATTTATATAAAATGTTTGTATAAAAAGTGATTGGTGTAGAAAATTCCTGCTACTCTTGTATTCTTTATTTTTCATCATGCTAACAACACATGGATTTTTTCCTTCTGATGTGACTGGCTATCAGAAAACATTTGTAAATCTCTTTTTTTTAGAACTCCCAATATTCAAAATTAGACAATTTTTAACAAGAACTTGAAGTGTTTCCCATTAAAAAATATCACATTATGCATTTATAAACTGCCTGTGTACATAGAAAGAAACAATGAAAACGTAGAGTTCAGTCTGTATTTCTTCAGAAAAAAACCCAGTTCTACTGTACATTAAATCAGGATGTTAATTGATTCTATCTTTAAATCCTCATAACAATGCAAATCCTGATTTGAAAACTGACATCCCCTTCAAGAAAGAAATGCACATACTGGTACATACATGTCACACAAATTTAAAAGAAAGACTGCTAGAAATGAGACAGTAAGGATTAAGTTAGGTTCATTTCATATGACTAAGTTAAAATGGCAAGTAGCCTGTCTGTAGAGTAAAAACCCAGATGGACAGTGCCCTGAGGAAAGTGGTCTGGGCTGGCCTCTTCAACTCTGATTTCTGTAAAGAACATACAGTCATTGAGTATTTTAGGCTGGAAGTTCAGTCAGGTTGCTCAGGGTTTTATGCATTCAAGCTTTTTTTAAAATTTCCAGGGTTGTTGATTCCACACCCTGTCTGGCAACGTGTAGCAGCAGCACCCAACCCCATCCCTGCAGAGCCACAAAACCTCTGTTTCTGCTGCTCAGCCCATCCCCACTTCCAGCCCCACACACTTCCTTTTCACATTTGAACTGAGTTAGGAGTTTCCTGTTGAGCCAGTCTGGCTGCCTGCTGTGTACACCCATCTTCCTGCAGCTCTGGGTGGATGGTCCCTGTGCTTCCAGGAGGCTGGCATCCAAGACTGGCCAGTCTCTGTGGCCCTTTGCCCTTCAGAGCACCCTGCCATGAGTCACAGCATCACAGAATGATTTGGGTTTAGAGGGTCCTAAGGATCATCTCATTCCAGCCTGCCTGCCATGTGCAGGGACAACTCCCACTAAACCAGGTTGCTCAAAGCCCCATCCAGGCTGGCTTTGAGCACTTCCAGGGATGCTGGAAGCTTCCTGATCCATAGCTTCTCATGAGATCCTGTCTGTTGGCTGCCAGAACAAGTGGAAGTTCAGTTTTTAGTCTGCCACTGCTACTTCTACTCTCTGCTTCTGATACTAACTCCCTTCACTTTTGAGAGAAAAAAAAAATCAAGGGAAGAGCCAGTAAAGCACAAATCGTTCAAAACTACATTATTTTTAAATTTTTTTAAAAATAGCTGCTGCATGGTATCACATCCTGTTGTTTTCAGACCATAAAGGTGCCATAAGCTTACTCCTTGTTTTTCCAAGTGTCAGTTTCCTTCAGAGAGAGAAGGAGGTGGTGAAACAGCTGCCACATTATGTCTGTGATTGTGACACAGGCGCTTATGATCCGGGAAAGAGGAAAAAGTGGCCAGTCAGGTTCTCCATTCTTCTTGTCTCTATGCTTGAGACAAGGTTGTGGGTATTTGATTCATGTCTGGATATTTTTAGGCTGCCTTTGAATTTCTAATACCCTGAGACACATCAAGAGATGTGCTGGCCATTCCTTGAGTTGTAACATTCTCCAGCCAGCTTCCTCCACTGAATTTCCGTGAGAGTAGAGCAGAACTGATCCATCTTCCAAATGGAGCACCCCAGAAGTTATCATCTGCTTTCTGTCCTGTGATATGCCACAACGTAATTCCAACTGCTTGCTCTTTTTTAACCCTCTCTCTCCCTCTACATGGAATATAGAGCTGGTTTTCCTCCTCTCCTCACTGTGGGTTTGTGTGTCATCCATCTCTCAGGTTACCTCTAGAGAGGAAAGTTTCTAGAGGGAAGATGTCAAAGATAAAAATTTTTATTCTCAGACTCAAACCCCTCTAAAAATAAGGGTGCTTTCCATCACCATTGGAGGATTTTTAGAACGTTCTCCATATGTGTAAGTTTACACATTTCAGGATTTGAGGATGCGTATTTTATTTTAAACAAAAGAAGTAGGCAATTTAAAAAATAATCCAAATGCTGAAATTTGCAGTGAAAAGCAGTGGCATTTTGTCAAATACAACCTGTTTGGAATTTCCCTAGGTGACCAGTTAAGTATTTAAAACATACTCGGTATTTGGGCTATCTCCATAAACTTTGACCACAGGCTAGAGAAGCCTTCCTGCTGTGGTTCCCAGGCACAGCACAGTTGTTTGGATTCATTTTTGGGCAGTTCTTCTGAGGGTCAGTTTGCAGTAGCTCCCCCACTTGCTGGTGGCACCCAAGGGCCCTGAAGCAATCCTGGTGTAGGTAACTTGACCACGTTGTGCCGGGCCTGGTGCACCTCAGCTGCCTCTGACTGCCGTGTGACAGCTGAGCTCTGCTTCCTGTGATAAAAGCAAAATGCCAGGGAGGAGAGGGCAGAGAGAGACTTCTGAAATTTCTGTGAGGGCAATGGTTTCACAGAAAGAAAGGAATGGTTTTACAGGATATTCTGAGTTGGAAGGCTTCCACAAGGATCACGGAGTCCAACTCTCAAGTCAATGTCCCACACAGGGATCAAACCCACAACCTTAGCATTATTAGCACCAGGCTCTGACTAGCTGAGCTCATCTCAGGGTTTTCATTACTAAACTTGAACTCAGTAATGTTCTTCCTTGCATTGTGGGTTTTCCATAAGAATCTCCCTGTTTGCTGAAGGAATAACCAGGCTTGAGAGGGAATGGCTGAAGGTGGTATAGCGACATGTCAACCCCCTTTTTTCCACGTTATAAATTCAGCTGCCTTGGAGGAAACCACCTCATGACTTGGAGTACTTTTGGATAAACAGTAATAATAACAAATTCTAATTGGTCATTATTGCTTGAACAGAAAATATCAGATTTCATTTTCACCAGGAGGAAATGAAAATGTCATGTACTGTAATATGACAAGCATGGAATTTACAGTAGTGATATGTTCTTGTAATTACCTTTATATGTGTAAATGCACACAAAGCAGAACACCAGGGAGGCCATTTTACAACAGATTTAATCAAGAGAACATCTATGTCTCCTCATAAACTTACCTAACCAACTTTGAAAAAAGAATGGAGTTGATTAGACAGGTTAATGGGGTGATGTCTTTATAAATGACAGATGGCCATGTTAGAACAGAAAGTTGTTCACTCTCCATTTTTTATTTTATTTTATGAGACTATTTTACCTTTTTTTTTTTTGTTTTACTTATGAAAGCATTGCTCATACATTTTTGATTAGCAGTGTTTCACTGGAAAAAAAAAAGCAATTTCCAATGAACCTGAACTTTTAACTGGATGGATGTTGTCATTACGCTTAAGTGGCAGTAATCAAAACTAAAATGCAAAATGAATTTTTTTGAATTCCAGGTCTTTATAAACATCCTGACCTCCCCCCATTGGCCTGCAAATGGAGAAAAGTGCTTACAGATTTGCAAGCTCATAAGAACATAACAAAGAAATGGAAACATGCAGAAGAAAGCTAGCTTTTTAATATATAGGGAACAAATTAGTGGTGAATTTGGCAGAGTAATTAAAAATGGCACAATTTAAAAAAAAGAGAGTCAATTAGGAATAATTTAAAATTTTATTATAATGCAAAATTAGCTATACTTAAAAAAGTAATAATATCTACCAGGGGCACTCTGAACGATGGAAGTGTAGGATGTGGGATAACCTAGACTGCTCATCTTCCTTCATATTTACAAAGTGTCTGGAAGTGAATCACACAGTGCTAACTGAAGGAGGATTCACCAGGTTCTTCACAGGAGCCTCTGCCTCTGGGAGTGTGCTCTGGGATCCCTGGGCAGGCCTGAAGGGGAGGATGTGCGGCACCTGATGTAGCTCTTGAAAGCCCCTGGGGCAGCAGCAGTTCTTGGCTCTTTCCTGACCAGCACTTGGCAGTGGTCTGTGTGCAACCACTTGCATGTGCCATGATTTGGGAAGCCCTGTCTAAAGATTCCCAATGCCTACTTGGCTGTTAGATAATCACAATCATGCAATTATTTCTGCAGCATTCTCCCGTCTCTCTTCTTTGCCCATATGGAAAGAAGTCCACTCCTAAATAGACCAAAAATTAAGAAAATATGATATGCATTGCTAACTTTCTACTGTTTTCCTCCTCCTTTGGCATTTTTCAGTGACCTGAAGGTACAGCTTCTTCATCTGATGCAGATCATTGATTAAAACAATCCTATTGAATATCTCTCTAGCCTTCCGTGCATGAATGTGAGGAAACCAAAGTCTCCCGGGAATGTTTTCTCTTGAAATTTTCTCTGTGAAGTTAGGATTTTTGAGAACTATTAGAATAAGTTAAAAAAAACCAAAACCCTCTGGATCTTTGGGGCCTTTTTACATTTATCAGGATTGTAGTACTAGAGCCAGAGTGAAACAACACTGAAGTACCTTTGTGAAACTCTGCAGCAGATAGCAGTAATGAAAGGTGATTCTAGACAGGATAATGTGGCTGCAGCGCATCATAGTCTGGATCAGAATTCTTGCAATGTTCTCAAGTGCTAGGATACTGCTGGGGCTTTTTATTGGAAGTGCAATAACATATCACAAGTTTAATTTCATTTATCTGGGTATATGTAAATCAATAGTTTCCACAATAGCATCTAATCCTCATTAACAGAAGTGGATCAGCTTATCCCTTAGGCAGGTGAGTAGGTGGCTGCAGAGGTAACAATGGTCCTGCTTTTACCAATAACATTTGGGGAGATCATTTGACATCACATTTAAGTCACCACACAACTCCATGGACTCATCCCGCAATTCACCCCTTATCAACATAAAGAAGATGAATTTCCTGCAGGGTATTCATCAAGATAACAGCTGGGACTGGCTTTGTGTCCCTTGTTGGTGCTTCCACAAATGAGTTGCTGTAACATCCATAGCACCTCTTATCAATGCATTACCATCTGGTTAAGTGTTACCAGACCAAGAGGGAATGATGCAATGGAGAGTGTTTAGATCTACCTTAGCTCAATTAATTCCTTAATCCTATCTCCTAATTTCACCTTAATTCTCTGTTCTAATATAGGATCCCCGCTACCAGATTGTAGATTTTCTTCAGCTCTCCCATTTCCCCTGAGTTAGCTAGATGCTCACAGCATTTTGAGGTGGAAGCACTTTTTTTTGTTTCCACTTGGTCCCAGCTGGAGTAACTGGATCAGTGGCGAGGATCAGTGGTGAATAGCTGATTTCATAAATCTAGTGGGGATAGGATATAGGGGATAATACAGAAAGGATTATGTAAAAGATTTGTATCTTCAGGAAATACTGGCTTCCACAGTGCCTGATGCTTAACAATAGGCTACTGTCTTACAGCACCTGGCTGCTTTGCAAAGTAGTCACTTTGAGTGCCTTGATATGCAAAACACCACAGCTAATCCAGTCAGACAATCCTTGATCACTTTGTGGCTCCTCAGGTAGATAAGTAAAAGAATGTTCCCTGGTGCATGCTTCTAATAACCTAATGAAAGACACTGCAGGTTGGTAAAACTTCAGTCTTCTAAATATTTCATTCCTGTTTCCATTCTGTTCCTAAAGCAGGAACAGATTCATTACTTCTTTGTATGGACTGTCTCCCTGGGCATTTCCTTGTTATCAATTCCTGTTTTCCTAAACCAGGCTCTTAGTTCCCATTCCTTTCACTTTCTGCTGTTCCATCCCCTGTTTAATTCACCTCATTATTTTGATATTGTTCTTCTCCTTCCTTCTAAAACATGAAGATCACCTTCTCTTCCTTGACCTGCTCATCCTCCTACACAAAGCCCTATTAAATTTCCTCCCTCCCACAGAGCCTCCTCCCTGTGAATCTTAGAAAAGCATCAGTTCAGGAGGAGCTGTATTGAAAAGAAAATGAGGTAGCAAAAAAATATGTGTGGCAGAAAAATATAAGGGATTAGTAGCTATAATAGAAAGGTTTCAGGTCAGCCAAAATTAATACAGGATCCAAAATGTACATAGACTGTTAAAAAAAGGAAAACCAAATAGAGCATGAATTTTGAGAGACACGCCCTCCCCCTTATTTTTTCCTTTTTGTGTAGCCACCAGTTGCTACGTGGTCTCTGGGAAACAATGACTGCCAAAATCCTCAGGCTTGTCTGTTCTCTTCTGTTTTTGCTTCAGTGTTGTGATCCAGAGAAGTACTAAAGCCAGAGGGAGATTATACAGCTCCTGTGTCCATTACAGGAGCATCTCGAACCTTTGTAGTTCAAACTGTACAATAGGACTAAAAGACTGAAGCATCACAATACCTACCAACAGTGAGCTGTTTTTATAATAATAATAATAGTAATAATTCAAGTGGTTGTTGCTCATTCCTTGCTGTAATGTAGCACAGTCCTGTAACTGCATTTACTCCACAGATCTTAATCCAGCCTCTGTGAGAAGCAATTTGTTGGGGATTTCAAAACATCCTCTGAGATCATACTAGAGTTTTATGCAGAAAACCTCTCATAATCCCTCTCAAAACTCTAATATGGAGCTATTTCTGGATCTTATGCTTCTTTTGGACGGACCAGGCTTGGCTGGAGAGTTTGAACAGTACATGAAAAACAACTGCAGTGCAAGCTGAATGTGATGAGGGAAGGGTTGGGAGCAGCTGCTTCCACAGGCTCACAGAATCCTTTGGATGCAGCACAGCAAGGCAGGTGAGCACAGGTGCAAAACACTCTGCAAGTGCACAGATATCTGACCTCATGAATTTAAATTTGGCTTTCAGTGAACAGGGCCCAAGTGAAGAAACATGGTTTGTAGTGTCTTCTGTTTGCTCATTTCAGGCAACTTTGTTTTGCCCAAAACCAATGTAGGGTTTACTACCAAAGCAGAAAACAAAGCAGAAGTCTCTTTCAGTGCTGGCAGAAGCTGGATTCTTAAGAGGACTACAACAACAAAATTCACATCTTTTAGTACAAATGTGGGAGTGGAAAAAAAGGCTAACAAAATAAGGATGCAGAATCAAAAGGAAAAGTAAAGGCTGCTCATTAAGAGTAGTGCACAATGAGGTGTTTCATAAATTTATTCAGAATTTGCTGTGGAAAAAGTCCCTGAGATATTTCCTGATATAACCTGTACAGTGTAAGGAATTACACTGACATTTTGAAGACTCCTTCTAGGTTAAGAGAACCAAAGAAGTGAGGTAAAGCAGCTTCTTCAGCTCAGTGCCTGCATAAATTCCTTGGAGAATGGAAATGCATTTTCCAATGCCACCTAGCTGAGACTCATTAGACATTCATTTATTAATTCAGTGCTTTTAAGAACAATGATAGCAGCAATCCACAAATCATGAGCACATGATGCAGACAAATGAAGAGTTGTACTGATTACACGTGTAAAGAAGAATGAGAAAAAAATCACCATATGCATTTTTAAAAGTACATTATAAAAATGCAAAATCCTACATTATAAAAATGCACCAAAGTGTATCTAAAAAATGACGTAATGCCATCTAACATATACTGCAAAAACCTTCAAACCTAATCAAAAAGAAAGCAGACTTCTTCTTTAGGCAAGGCTGATCTTTGTTTTGGGATGACATTGCTCTATTGAAGGACTATGCTCTCTGTAAAAACTGAGAGGACCTCTCTTATTTAAGGTGAGCACTATTTAAAAGCAGCTTTTAAAATTGAATTTTAACATCCAGTCAAGGATTTTTAAAGAAGCTCTAAATCACAGAATCATCGAATCAATTAGGTTGGAAAAATCGCTTTTAAATCGTGGAGTCCAACCATGAACCCAGCACTGCCAATCCCAGCCCTAAACCATGTCCCCAGGTGCCCCATTCACACATCTTTTAGACACCTCCAGGGATGGTGACTACCACTACCCTGGACAGCCTGGTCCAATGCTTGATAACCCTTTGATCCTAATATCCAATCTAAACCTCCCTGGCACAACCTGTGGCCATTTCTTCTCCTCCATTGCTCAAGATTGAGAAGCACTTGGTCATAAAAAGTTATAAAATTATATATTATTTCACTTCCCTCCTTTTGCTTAAAGGCAGAGTATTTAGTTGCTAAAATGTACTCAGTTTAAAACTTTTTTCTGACACTGCTAGGTGTCATGAAGCCCCCTCAGACCTTGACAAAACTGGACATCAATTTAGTTGCATTGTGAAAGCAGAAGAAAGATATGAGTTATTGTGGACCCCTGCTTTCTTATCCTATAGGAACTAAATGGGAGCTTTTACTTAAAAGATCTGATCCCTGAGTGCTGCTCAGATTTATCTGCAGCAATTTATAGGGTGATGACTCCAGCTGCCAAAAATTACTCTTACAACAGATGCAATGGAGCTGGCAGTGGGTCTGCTCCTCAGCTGCTGTACTTCACCACCAGATAATGAAGCACATTGAAAAGACCCTCAGGGCTTCTCTCCCCCAGCTCCCTCAGGCTCTCCTCATACACCTGATGCTTGAGTCTCTTCACCATCTCTGGGGCCTGCTCCAGGCCTTGCTCCAGTGTGCCCGTGTGTCCTTTGTACTGAGGAGCCCAGAGCTGGACACAGCACCCCAAAGGGGTCTGACCAGTGATGAATAGAGGCTTCAGAGGATTTGAATAAAAAAAAAAAGCTTCTAAACCAGAACCCATGGTAATACTTTAAAGGTTATTTAAAGAGAAAGTATAATTTTTCTTAAAATTTCTAGAGACTTTAGCAGTACTTTCCGTAAGAACTTGTGGAGTTCATTCCCAGGATCTGGTTTACATTCATTTTTAATCCATGCTTTCTGATTTTTCTTTTGGAGTGTAAGTTTTACAGAAAACTTCTATCATTTTTT
The DNA here is from genome assembly GCA_013397395.1 of Sinosuthora webbiana. Taxonomy (NCBI): domain Eukaryota; kingdom Metazoa; phylum Chordata; class Aves; order Passeriformes; family Sylviidae; genus Sinosuthora; species Sinosuthora webbiana. Next base: position 477,232 of record VXBN01009199.1, read on the forward strand.
ATTCCCTTAGTGCAACACTTCCAGTTTGCTTGTGGGAGGAAGAGCCAGCACCGGGCTTGTAACCACACTTGGGAAGCTCAGGACGACAGGTTTTACTTCCAACTCTCAGCTATCTTTTAAATAACTTTTATTTAATCTAATCTAGTCTGTTTCTGCAGATCTTTGGTGATGGGTTTTTGGCATGGTTGGTTGAACATAAACCCAGCCCAAATTGAGATCAACAGGTCAGCTGAAGAATTTAACACTGATTTTACCCGGTTGAAAAATCAAATTTAAACAATTGTCTATGGAACTCTAAACTGGCAGTCTGCTGAACTTTACTGGCCTCGACTAATGCACATCCCTCACTGCCTTTAACAATCAAGGCCAGTCAGGGAGTATTTATTTATCTGTAAGGAAATACAGGAAGATCTGACAGGATTCAATGTGACAATGCTGCTTTCCCTGGCAAGCTGGATTTGCTGGCTATTGGAGTATGCAGTTTAGATGGAAACATCTGAAATCCATTAAGTTGGATTTTTGCAATTATTGTATTTTATTTATTTTCTTTCTAGTGAGATGTTAAAACAAAGAAAAAAGCAGAAAAATATTAACAACAAATGTTGCTTTCTCTTTGGATAACAGGAGAGGCCACAAACAGGACACATACTCCAAGTCACTAGGTGTGTAAAATATTTCAAACATTATTTCATTTCTGCTTTTGTCTGGTGGAGAATAGCCTGATGGAAACCATAAAGGCTGACCATGGAGAGAGGGAATACTTAAAAGCAGGCAGATGAAACTGATGTGTTTGTGTACTTAACCAGTTTAAAGGCTCAAATAAAAATTGTATCTTCCCTACAAGAGGGAAGGTAATACTTCAGCAAACTACAGATGACTCAGAAAGACAGGGAAACTCAAGCATGTAGATGTAAGGAATCCAAAACATGCATGGGAAATGCTGGCAGCAGCAAACACTAAGATTAAAATTTCAAGATTACAAAGTGTGTGTGTGTAGCCACACAAGATCACTGTAGCTTTGCAGAGACTGACTGTGTCAACATTACAGTTCTAAACATTTCTCATTCTGAGGAGGAAACTGCAGATGTTTGCTGCTCAAATTAGAGATTACCATCCCTCCCTAATAATGTATGTGTATGTATGTATCCAAGGCAAATGAGAAAAGAAAGGAAAAAAAAGGAGCTTAGTCTTTTCTTAGGACTTGGAAATTCAAACAGGAGATCAGCTATGAAATGTTCTAGTCTTGACATGCACTCTATAGATAAAAGTAACAATGTGAGAAAATTACGTAGGAAGGGAATGGAACAGGCATTATAATGGAATGTGTCTTGTCTTGAGTGCCTCATACTTTTTGCCCCAAAAGCATGGGAAATTTGATACCTACACATACTAAGTATGGCATTCTCAAATCAGGCCACAGGCAAGTTAAAATTTTATAGGATGTTGCTAATAATATTAATATGAATAGTAATAATACGGTTAGTATAATAATTAATATTAAATAATTGCAATCATATTTGGTATGCTTATAAGAAACATTGCAGATCACTTCAGAAAAGCGTTTTCTAGAAGAACTGTTCTTTGAGTGTGCTTCTACTTTTTTTTTTGTCTGTATAAACACAGTCAGGGAGGGGTACATCCAAACGGTTCTGTCCCAAACATGGTGCAGTATCAAGTGTAAGGAGAAATTTTTATTTCCCATACAAATGTCAGTTGTCCTTCCTGGAAATCCTTTAATGCCAGATTTCAAAACACAGAAATTTTTGCCAGTTTAAAGATTCATTCCTTTTCCCTCCACAGAATTACGTAAATGACAGCTTTTTATATCACAGAAGATGTGAAGAGTTAAAATGTACATATGCTTATATTTGTTTTCTAAAACTGTCTGTCTGTAGATTATGTTCATATTCCTGAGATGATCCTTCCTTTGGAAATCTTTGATGCTGCCACGTTGGCTGTGATACTTCGTTAATAAACCTCAAACACTTGTGTGTTAAACAGCTGCTACAAGACCTTACAGCTTTTAGGAGTGTGTCTAATCCTTATTAACACAGGCAGTCTCCTTAAAAATGGACAGTTGAAGACTCCTTGAAAGAAGAGTTCAGAGGAGCAGACCCTCCCACTTCTTTATTAACAGATACTCAGATTAATATCAAATAAATTCATGTAAAAGGTCAAACAAAAAAGGATAGGCTTGATGCTTCTTTGTAGCTCACGTCACCCTCGGAGGGAGCACAAAAAGGGCAGCAGTTCTCGTACTTTACCCCAGTTGTACGTGGAGGTTCCGCCACCCACCCCGGGGCTCGGCGGGGGCTTCGGAGCTTCGGGGTTTTGGCACTGCCGCCCCTTCGGGGAGACCTTTTGTGCTGGGGAGCGCCTGTGACACCGGCTCTGAGAAACCGAAACAACCGGCGCCGCCTTCACAGGCTTTTCACCTGAAGGAAGAGAGCGAGTTTTCCTTCCCTCATCCTGCTCCCTTTTTCCCCTCAGCTCGTCACATCTGGGCGGCGTCTCTCATGACCCACATTCGCGCCCCCTGCACCCTCCAGGGAGCAGCAGCGGGAGGAGGAGGAGGAGGAGGAGGAGGAAGAACGACAGCGCGCCCGCCCATGCTGGAGGTTTGGGTGGTGGAAGCGACTCAGCCGCCTCCCCAGGATCGTTCTGGCGGCGGCAGGAGCTGGGGCTGGACCATCCAAACATCCTCTGCTCCCGTACAGCCGCGGTTTTCCTCCTCCGGGAGGGTCCGCGAAAGCGAACTCCCATCCGGCTGGGGGCCCGCTCTTTGCATTGGGTTTATTAAAAAAAAACGCAAACAAACAAAAACCCCCACCAAACAAACAAAAAACCTTCCCTTCTCCAAAACCACCCCTCCCAAAAGAAAATTGCTTCAGGAAGGGCAGACTTCTGTTATTGAACAGTTACAGAACTCAGCCCTAGTGAGGGCGCGTCTGGAGGGCTGTGTCCGGTTCTGGGCTCCTCAGGACAAGGCAGACAAGGAGCTGCTGGAGGGGGTTCAGCGAAGGGACACAAAGCTGATGAGGGGTCAGGAGTATCTCTTTTATGGAGAGACTGTGGGAGACGGGCCTGTTCAGTCTGGAGAAGACTGAAAGGGATCTCATTAATGCACATAAATATCACAAAGGTGGGTGCCCAGAGGATAGTGCCAGACACTTTTCAGAGGTGCCCAGCGACAGGAACAGGAGTAAATGGCCATAAACTAAACCACAAGAAGTTCCGCCTCAGAATGAGGAAGAACTTTATACTGAGAGTGGCAGAGCGCTGGAACAGGCTGCCCAGGGTGGACTCTTCCTCTCTGGAGACATTCCAGACCCACCTGGACGTGTCACCTGCTCCAGGTGACCCTGCCTTGGCAGGGGGAATGGAGCAGATGATCTCCAGAGGCCCCTTCCCTAGCAATTCAGTGAACACTGCAATAGTCTAGGACAAGTTATTGCGCACAGCCTCAAGACCGGCGGGGTCCACGCGGGCGCCGCATCCCCACAGGTGAGCAGCGTCCCCGGGGACGAGGGGGATGCGGGGGTCGGCAGGGCGGGCGCGGCCCCCGCTCACCTGCGCTCACCTGCGCTCACCTGGGCGTGCGCAGCCCGCGGCTCCCGCCCCGCGCCGCGGCCCCGCCCGCGCCCGGCCCGCGCAGGCGCTC